>CM064906.1:29510814-29625814 GCA_030347415.2 Decapterus maruadsi | reverse complement strand
AAATGTTCTCCTGTCAGTGAACGAGTCATCATAACTGACTTTGAATTCGTACCTGTACATGATATGTACATTGACAAAGTAAAAGAGACCGTCCCCCAAAGAAAAACTGCCATAACTGTTAAAGAAAATACAAACAGAGGAAGTCCGAGTTTCCCGCTGCAATTTCTTTAAACCATGCACAGAGCTGCAAGCCAACAACCTGAAACGCTGTGTAGATTTTATTCCCAGGCCTCAGTGAACCTCACTCACTGCAGAGTAAAATCAGAAAACAGAGACATCTGAAACCACCAAACCACTACAATGCAGATCAGACATGGACTAGACAGGTGTTTTAATTCGTAGGAGTCGTTGAGGCTAAAGGTGGATAATTTTCAACTTTTTACGACTGTTTCTTCACTCAGCCAAGAATCAGACGCAGCAGCTTCCTGTGAGGAGGTCTGTGAGCTGTAGCTACTTCATCCCATCTCAAAGGCAGCCATTTCTTCTCCTGCACCGTGCAGGAAAAGGTTGTTACCTTGCTGACATGCCACAGTGGCCACGCCCACCCATGTGATACTTGAAGTTTACTAAAAAAAAAAAAAGGAAAAAAAATCCTGGTAAAAGTTTATTTTGTCCCAGGTCAGCACTTGAGCCCTGGATGATTATGAAAAAAGAAAAAACAGGGTTGTTTTTGTACCGATCCAGAATCAAAACTGTGCTGACAAACTGCTTCGTTCTTACTTCAATGAACTGCTGTGCATGCTCCAAACCCTTTATCTGTGGTCTGTCATGATGAAGCAACAACACAGGTGCTCAGAACTGAAGATGTCATGAAACCAAAAGGGGAAACTGTAGGCGGCGCATCCACCCAGAACTTCTGTCCAGACTGCTGCAAAATTATCCATTTCCCAAAAATGTGCAATGGCCAGAGAGGGATCACAGTGAGGGATCACATCCTGCAGGAGTCTGCACAAGTGAACCTTGTTTTTGAGGGTTTTTTTGACAACACAACACAAACAAGCGATGGACCAAAAATCATAATTTTAAAGTCTCACAGTCATGCAGGTTTGCACAGAGCGCTTTATTGGAACCCACTCCCACCTACTACTGCTGGATTTTCTTCCACTCCCGCCCGCTCATGCAGAGATTTCCATCGCTCCTACCCACATCACCGTTGTCTGTCTTAAATCCTCTCTGCCCCTTCCCACGGTGAAAACAACACACATTTAACCCTCCAGGATTTACACTGAATTTTTAATCTGAAGTAATGCAAATGCACTTTAACTGTTAAAGACTTGACCTGAAAACAAGCACTGCCAAAAGATGCTGACGCAGATGAAACCTTGAGGAGGATCATTAAACGTAACACCGTGGTAGCGATGGTGTTTCATCTGCAGCATTCACAAGATGAGATGAGAGGTGTGGTGAGTAGATTTGCAATGGGGAATGTGATTTAATTTTAATATAACATTAAATTTTAAGACACCACAGCTTGAAAAGAGACAAAGTGAATGGAGGGTTCAAATCACAACAACTGCGACATCACTGTTAGGACATCTGTACATCTAAAACATTCAGTGTCTTTAAAACCAGTTTGTTTATTAGACAAACTGCTTCAGTCATATGTTTTATTGTCTTTAGAAACAGCTGCTGCTAAAAGTCTTCAGTCGAAGTAGAAGTGCTGGGTGGACGCTAGAGCCTAAAAGAAAAACATTAACTCTGATTGAATAATGTTGGTTTTATTCATGCAGCAGGTGTTTTTTGCAGCAGTTGCATGATATTCTGTGTTTGCCTTTTTTTCATTGCTGTTGGTATATGGCTGTCAATGTGTCATTTTCTTGTAAAATCTAATGTAAATGATGTCAAGAGATGACGACAAAAATGGATAAGCTTGCTTGTTGACTGAACTGTGCTATATTTTTCTTTTACATATTGTATTTAATTGTTGGCACAAGACAAACATTTCTGGTTGCACTTGACTTAAGACATACAGAGTAAGTTTCTTCAGAGCAGTCACATTTTCACCCTAATGGCAAGTTTGTAAAATAGTTACCCCTCTTGATCTTTGTTGAACAACTCCACAAACTAACCCATGTACAGTAACTCTCCATATAAGTGCCATAGATCTTTTTTTTTGCTCATTATTTATCCCATTTTAAAATAATTATATCTTAACATGACAAAAATAATGAAAGCACAACTCCCCTCATGAAATCTGCACTCCTGTATACACTAAACTCACTATATTGCTGTTCCCCACTGTGGTGTAAAAGCTAAACACAGGTCTGGACTAAATAAACAGGAAGTTAAATGGAAGCTATTTTGCAGGATTTGAGCAAAATCAAGAAATGTTTTTGGCATATTAGGGCAGTTGAGGATCTCATGGTTTTGATTAAATATGTGAGTATCATCTGCATAACAGCAAACATTTTGTATTAGTTTCACAGGAGATTTTTATGCATGTTGAGAATAATTCAAAATGAATAGAGGATCAAGGACAGAACCGTGTGGAACTCCATATTTTAGGTGATCATAGTATTCTCCAATGCAAATGGACTCAACATTAATGTAAAAGAGGAGCTGAGCTGAATGAGTCGAGCTTCATTTTGTTGGATCTTCAGTTTGTGTGGGTGTTTTAATGTGTTTAACCTTCACAGTTTTAGTGGAATTACTGATATATCTTATGAATATTTTCCTTTAAAAAATGTGCTAAAATCCTGCAGGTACTGTATTTAATTTATCACGATTGACGACCTGGAATATTCATATTTAAAAAGCTGAAACCATGGAATGTTTCACAATTTTTACATTTTATTATTTAACGTATTAATTGTTATTCAGAATTGTTGCCAATTAGTTTTCTGTCAGTTAACAAATGAATAAATTAAAAGAAAAACTACTGTAGCTCGAAATTACTTTTTTCTTAGCTGACACCATCACACTTCAAGGGACTCAATTCAATTAATGTGCAAGAAATATGACGAATAATTAAAAAAAAAAAACAGATAAAAGGAAAGTAACTGTTAGAAACTTGTTGCCATTCAAATATCGAACATTATGACCTAATACAGCTGTATGCCTTAAGGAAAGTGTTACCAAATATCTTACAAACAAGATGTCACCATGTTGCTCAATGTGTCATTCAGACGTTTCTGTAATTATAAGTGGTTGAGAGTAAACAAAACACTGTAGCCCATATACAACACATACGGTGTTAGCGTGTCGCGTGATTTCATATTTAATGTGGACTGACATGATGCTGAGTATCGTGTCTTCATGTATTTGTATTGAGACACCATGAATGTGATGCAAACGATGATTGATAAAGGCTCTCTTTGTAAGCTTTGTATTATGTGAATGTAGCTCTTTGCATTCATGTTATTCGTCTTTGTGCTTTTGGAAGTGGATCCGAAGTGAATCCCACATTATTCAGAGTTGAGGAATTTAGCATTAATGTCTTTTGTTAAGTTTATAAAATAGGTGGATGTTTTGATTATTGGGAAAGAGTTTAGAAAGTTTGAACTAATTTACTACGTCAGACAGGCTCCGCCCCTCTGGGACACTGTTTTTATAGCTAATCATGTTACTAAACTGTTGCTAATAGTTTTCATTTAGCAATTCACACCTTTTCCCCATCTTTTATTGCCACTGTAAATCAAACAGCAAATCATTTTCAAAAAAATCAACAAAATTTCTCACTTTCAACATTTGATATTTCATCTTTGTCCCATTTTCAAATTAAATAAGTGGTTTAAGATTTTTGTAAATTCCGTCTGTATTTACGTCTTTACACGTTGTCTCAATGTTATTGGAAGCAGAGTTGTAGTAAGAAAAAAAACACGTATACGTATAATGTTTACGATCGGGCTCATCCAAACATACAGCGCCCCCTACAGAGCTAATGCCATGTTTGCACACTGCAGGAATGTGGATGTATTTTGGTTCTATCTTTCTTAACGAGGTCACCTGACTCTGACTCTTCATACGTTTCGTCACAAAAGCCGCAAGTCAGACGAATAAAAACCTGAACATGTAAATATGAATAACACTGTCCGTCGTCTTGCTTTTCAAGGACTCCACCATGTTTGTTGTTAGTTTTACTGTTTTACATACATCATGTGCAGAAACCCGGTTCAATAGGAGTGAGAAAAGACGTGTACACCACAGAACCTGAAACTGATGAAGTGATCCCTTGTTCACTGTGGTTGTTTTAAATTTTAAAAATTGCATCTTTGTCTGTAATTGCTTTAGTTTTAACCTTGTATTTCCTATTATTTGGATACTGTGTCTTCACTGATGTGAGAATTTGTTGGTTTATATTGTTAATTAAGCAGGAAGCGCAGCAGCAAAGAAAACCCAGACAGAGCAGAGCCACTAACATGAAGACAAGGACAGGAGGAGCTGGGGTGGAGGTGGGTTGTGTCTTTTTTTAGTGAATGCAGTTCCCCAATAGGAGCCGCTTAATATATATAACACTTGTTCATAGCAGCTGGGAAAAGCTAAGGTCCAGGATATTGTGTTACTTTTCAGACACTCAGACAGCAGCTTTTGTTGGTGTTTTTTTTAGTTGTTCGGATGATGGACTTCATCTCATTCTTTTGTTGTTCTTCTTCTTTCAAACAGTTTTGCTTTACCTGGCAGAAAGCACACACACACATACACACACAGCGCTACAGCAGAAGTGTTTTCACTCATCTGATTGTGGTGTGAGAGTGTGTAAACTTCCTGCTTCTCCTGTTGCACTCATAGACAACAGGTGTAATCAGAGTTGTTTATCTTGATGTAAACGTGCCACATCAGTCTGGGCTGTTTGATCTCTGACTCTAACACCCGGTGTTTGGTTTAACAGGAAAAAGGTCGGAGGAGCTCGATGCTCTGAAGAGTTCTGCACGCGATGGAATATTTATTAATGAAGATGGGTTTCTGAATGAGTCAGGAGGGGTGAGGGCTTGTGGGTGGATGTGGGGGGGCGTATTATTATCAAACCATTAAAATGAGCAGAGTGAGTCCGTGGCTCCACTTCCTTAAAGAGCGCTGTCTATCAAAGGCCTCGGGTCCTTTTAACCGCTCTCTAATTATCTGCTTTCACTCATCAGATAAGAGCATGAGCAATGGACTGCAATCTGTCTGACTCTTCAGTCACTTCACATGCATAGCACACACACACAGACAGACACACAGACACACACACACACACAACCACAAGTTTCATTTTAATGAAAAACATGAGAAACGCATAATGAATCTCAGTTCAAAAGCCTGAGGGCTCATATTCTGATATGTGCATCATTAAGAAAAAGAGAAAAAAGAGAGAGACTGGTGAGCTCTTGGTGCAGCTTTTATTGTCTGAGGAGATGGGTGATCCTCTGGCGCCGCGGCCGGCCATAATTGAGGTTAATTTTCTGAAACCCACAAAGAAATTTTGAATCGCAGTTGCGTCACAGTCGCCTTTGTGGAATCTGCGTTTGTGATGTTTACGCTGGAGACGCTTGTGTGCAGAAATCTGTTTGTAGATCTGAGATCTCTGCGTCTTTCTGCTGTTTCAACGGCTCGAGAAGAAAGTCATTAGAGTTAATTTATTGTATCGAGGAGCTGCTTTCAACGAGAACATTAAAATCTCCTTGAAAATTCAACCGTGAAGAAAGATACAACTGTTCTCACGGATTTTATATTTCAGACAAAGATGGAAGATGCAATTAAGAAGAAGACACGACATTAAGGCCTAGAGCTTCCTCATTTTTTCACTTTTTCTACTTCTTCTTCTTTTCCCTCTTTCTCTCTGGCGTCCTTCTTCGTGGCGGCTCGTCCTGCGGGCAGCGCGGCCTGGAGGTGGTGTTCTGGATGCTCAGTCATGTCAGAGAAGACGAGCTGCCTTGATCGGAGCTGACAGAGCGACTTGAGGCAAAGACACCACTAATTGGGAGGCAGCAGGCAGGATGGGGGGGGGGGGTCCGTGTGAGGGTGATGACTGAGCGGTCGGGTCCACGTTGCTGGTTGTTGTGTGGAAACCACAGTCTTCCAGAAGGCAGGGAAGCTGATTCTGTCGCTGCAGCTTCTTTCACTCAGCGAACAAAGCGTGAAAATATTAGAAAAGAGATGAGGAGATGATAAAAATCCAGGAAACTTCAAATCTCTGAGTTCTGCAGCGACTTAATAATCTGCAGCTGCAGTGTTGTGTAAAAGTTTGACGGATAATTTCCAAAGTTATTCAAAGAGAAGAGCAACAATCACCACTGGGTTTTCACTGGAACAGATTTTCACTGCACAATTACAGTCGACAAAATAATTCTGATGAGTGGACTGAAACACTATCAGTCAAATTCATCTTTAATCTGGTTTGTTGGGGATTTATCTCTTTTTTTAGTAAATGAATGGGATTCAAATAAGAATCTGAAAAGGAACAAATACATTTAGATTAAAGCTCCATATAGTATAAAGGTAGATGTTTGTGTTAAAGCTCCATCCGGCCGTCAGGACCTCCTGTCACTTTGTGATGTCACAACAAAGCCCCGCCCCCCTCACCACCTGGACCCACCATCCAACAACTTTGCAGGATTCAGTTTCTCTGAGTGTTTTATTCTGAAATCTGCTCTGTTTTTATTAGATCACTCAGAAAACAGTCAGCCAATCAGAAGAGAGGCTCAGAGCCTCCTCCTCTCTTCTGATTGGCTGACACTGACCTGTTGTTACCAGAGCTCCAGAGAGAAGCTGAGAGAGGAGATGGAGAACTACACAGAGATGGTTTCATATCTTCTTGTAGATCCACATTTCAAAATAAAACATAGATGGAAAAATATATTTTTGGAGCTTTAACTGAAAACTGACTTTTAAAACACTTTTTGTTACTTTGTTAATCTCTCAAAATTGTATAAACTGCTCCACCATTTTCTGAACCACAATTTGCAGCTTCATCAATCACAGACTCTCATTCATTTTCCTCGGTGAACGTGGATTCTCCTGTGGCCACATTTCAAACGACGTGTGTTTTTTTTTAATGAGTACTTGGTGAATGCGAGAGAAACGGGGCAGAAAGCACCAGGAGTCGGACCTTGCGCGGCCATCTGGTCGCTCCATCTGCGAGCCACAAACATCTGCTCACCTGCGACTTTCATGTCAGGAGAGTCACGATCGCTGGTTCGGTCTGTGGAGAGAGTGAGGAGTCGCATCAGGACGTGAAAACTTTATCATCTCCACTGTTTCCAGGTGAAATCCAGGTAGTTTGTCTCCACCGCCCAAACCTGATCACTGAAAATCATGGTTTATAGGACACGGGTGGATCAGCTGCTTCTACACTGTCCCTGGAAGAGAAGAGTCACAATCCACAGTTGAGGTCCAGTAGCATCTCCGTCTCCTCCGTCACAGGAGATTCAGGTTCTGAGGAACAAATGTGTTTGTTTGAGAGAGAAAAGAGAGTTACGCCCTAAACTAAACGGTGGTGAGAAATCCCTCGGTCCTCTTGGCAGCTGCTTTGACACTTTTGGGTCGCTCTGCTGTGACATTTTGCATGTTTATGCATTTTCAAGCTCGGTCCACGAACTGATTACAGCTGCTGCTGCTGCTGCTGCTGCATGAAGGCAGGCGGCACAGTGGGAGTTCGATTAGTCAGAGTTTACAGTTGTGTACAAATATCTGGTGTAGATATAATTCACTTTCTTTAACCGCTTATTGAGGCTTGTGCTGGGATTTAGGGGCTTAAATTTATCCCAGCATCCACTGAAGAAAAGGACATGTGGTGTTATGAAACAGTATTTTAAGAACATCTTTCATGATTTGATGCTTGTCTCTCTGAAATAAGATATAGCAGTAATTTAGGATAAGCCAGGAGAGGCTGGATTGTTTAAGCCAAATTAGATTTTTTTCATTTTTATGCTTATACGTCTCCTAGTATGAAATTAAGTTAGAGAAAAAAGACACTGCAGTTCAAACCACTCTGTTGGAGTGGAAAAAAGGCAGTGTTTCCCTTTCAGGTCTTCATATGAGGAAATACATAGGAGCAAATGAAGTCAACCCTTTTTTTAAATTTACTTTTAATCTTATAATCTGTTTTCCTTCATCTGGCCTGAAGAGCAGTCGGATGTGTTCACTTAATACATATGTACATCATAATGGTGATCAAGGTACAAAGGAGTATTCAGGCCGCCCCCCCCCCCCAAAAAAAAAAGACAGGCAAAAAAAAAAGAAAAAAATCTGAGCAGAAAGAAAAGAAAGAAAAAGGCAGCAAAAAAAAAAAATCTGACCAAAAAAAAAAAAAAAAAATCTGGCCAAGAGAAAAAAAAAAAGACAAAAAAAAAATTCTGCCCCCCCAAAAAAAAGTATGGCCAAGAAAAAAAAAAATCTGGCCCCCCCAAAAAAAATAATAATCTGGCCAAAAAAATATACATATATATCTGGCCAAGAAAAAAAAATCTGACAAAAAAAAAAAGATCTGGCCAAGAAAAAAAAATCTGACACAAGGACAAAAAAAATCCGGTAAAAAATAAATAAAAAAAAGGGCCAGACTTGACAATACAATAAATAAATTGAGAAAATATCTACTAATATCTAAAAATATCTACTATCTAAATAACTACGGCCATGGCTGCCTGTCACACCTCTGCTTTAAGTGTGGGTGGATTCCAGGTTAACAGATGCCAGGTTTTGATTATTCACCCAAAGTGGTTTATGTGGACAACAACAAAAGGAGACCAACATGCTGTGCTGTAAACAAAGGAAAAGTATCAGTAATCATACAGTAACAATATATTCTCTCTCTTTTGGCTCATAAACACGATGTGGTGAAGAGACTGTGTCGGAAACTTGGTTTGTTCAGGAGGATGAACCACACAAACTTGGAGGAGAGGAGGTGGCCTCTGCTCCTCATCCCGCCTTGTCCCGACCCCCTTCTGCATTCCTGCAAAATTCAGCTGCATGAGTTCCAGGTATACGGAGACGAAAGAGAGCGACAGCAGCAAGCGGCCTCTTCTTGCCCCACCGGCAAAGGTCAAAGGAAAGCACAGGTCAGGCAGAGACGAAGAGGAGATGCGACAAGTTGAGGACTCAAAGCCGAGTTAACATCGGGTCATCGTTTGACCGATGGAGAAAGATATGGTCCTGAAAAGCGATGCTGATACAATCTGTTGTTTTTATTGTGGAAGTTGTGACATAGATAACTGTTGTTATGCCAATGCTGGTTTAGGACTGTGAAAGCTGCCGTTCGTTTTTTCTCTGTCGTTAGGAGACTGCGAAGGGAGGGGGGAAATCTTTCTCATCATCTTTCTGAACATTGACCGTAGCTTTAATTCATCTTTTATTTCCAGCTTCCAAAATGAAAAAAGAAGTTCTTTTATCCTGTCATTGATTCTTCTCCTTTGAGACAAACCGCTATTACAAATAAAATCGCCTCGCCTCCTCCTCAACCCGCCTCGTATCAGGATTCAAGCCACGATCATTAAGTTTGTCTCTTCACCTGAATCATCAAACTTCTCAGAAACTCGTTCCGAATGCTCCAGTGAAATAAACATTATTGTACCCTTGTTGATGAAATGTTATTTCTAGTGTGCTGGTGTCAGCCGGAGAGCCAGAGAGCGCGGTCACCGCAGGATTGTTAAAATACATTTCAAATCATTACAAAACATCCTATATTGGTTTCAGAAGCCCAGACAGACAGCTGTTATCCTTCTTCTTCTTGGAAACCTGTCTGAGCCGCTCAGAAACGTTACATTATTGAAGGCTGATAAACGCTGGCGAAGTCAAAATCCTGCAGAGAGCGGTAAATGCACTGGTGTCCAAGGTTGTCAGAAATGTAAGTGGTTTGATAGCAAAGTGCTGACGGTAAACTCCGTCTGTAGAGGAGTGACAGAGGCGTCCAGTATCTGCCGCCTCCACCTGCCTCCGCTGTGGAAATGATGCATCGTGACAGATAATGACATCCATCGCCTCCTCTCCTCCATCAGCACACGCCGCCTCCGAATGAAACACTATCACACACCAAACACATATATAGCATCCACAACAGCTGTAAAACCTATGAGTCTGATGATGACTAAAATGTGCTGCAGATGCAGCAGCGGATGCAGGTGACGAGGCCGACTCAAAATGGTTTGGACCAGTGACAGTTCAAATTAAGATCAATATCACAAACATCCTTCATCATATCCTGTATCCTGACATGTTGTTGTAAGTTTTACCATTGCTAACTAGCCAGCGTTCGCATTAGCAGCTATCAACCTAGCAGCCTGAGGAGAAGTTTTCCAGAAAATCACTTTTTGTGATTGTTGCAGCAAAAATCATTGATTAAAATCTGGTCGTCCCAAAAAAAAAAAAAAAAATCTGGTCCCAAAAAAAAAAAAAAAAAATCTGGTCAAAAAATAAAAAAAAAAAATCTTGTCCCAAAGAAAAAAAATCTGGCAGAAAAAAAAATCTTGTCCCAAAAAAAAAAAAAAATCTGGCATAAAAAAAAAATCTGGTCCCCCCCCCCCCCAAAAAAAATCTGGCCAAAAAAAAAAAAAAAAATCTGGCCCAAAAAAAAAAAAAAAATATCTGGCCAAGAAAAAAAAAATCTGGCCCCAAAAAATAAAAAAAAATCTGCCCCAAAAAAGAAAAGAAAGCAAAAAAAAAAAAAAAAAAAAGGCAGCAAAAAAAAAAAAAAAAAATCTGGCCAAGAAAAAAAAATTCTGGTGCAAAAAAACATAAAAAATCCAAAAAAAAAAAAAAAAAAAAAAAAAAAAAAACAAATCTGCCAAAAAATAAAAGAAAGAAAGAAAAAGGCAGCAGCAAAAAAAAATCTGGCCAAGAAAAAAAAATTCTGTCCCCCCCCCAAAAAAAAAAATCAAAAAAAGTCTGGCAAAAAGAAATAAAAATAAAAATCTGGTCCCAAAAAAAAAAACTTTTAAATCACAAACTGAAATTTAGGGATTATGAAATCATGCAAGCCCAGCATATCCGCGCATTTTGCATGGAAATCTGCGATTTATGCAGCAAAAATGCGACTCCTCCTGCATGATATTTGGACTTTGGCTGATTATCTGTAGAGTTGTGTGATCACGTCATCATGTTTTTCTGGAGGGACTGCATATTGTATTGCATTTGCATTGTAAAATAGATCATTTATCATCAACAAACGCAACAAGAAGAACACATCACAGATCTGTTTTTATTCCTAAGAAAAATGAAATACATGACATCATGTGTAAACTCACTGAAGCGTTCAGTGTAATCGTCCCAGTTTAACCCCACACACACACACACACACACCGCCTCGTTTGTCACATGTGCCTCCTGGAGCTCCGTATCTGTGTCGACCCTCTCCTCCGGTCGCCCTCGCTCCTTTTTTTTATTCCACCCAGGTTGTGTTTTCTCCCCCCACACCTGCCATTCTCCCTCTGCCCACCAGATGCCCCCGGACCTCCTATTTCCATGTTCACCCACTCACCTGTTCCTTATCTGCAGTCAGCCGAGCCTCAACGCTCCTGCACACACCTGCTCCTCTCTTCCCGTGTCTGCCTCCCAGCTCTTAAACCAGCCCCAGTCGGTGTCAGATCATGTTTCTGTTCTCTGGCAGCTCCTCGGTGCGTTAACCACCTGTGTCTGAGTTAGTTACCTGCATGGCGTCTGTGTTAAAGACTGCATCGCTGCATCTCGTCGCGGCTGGAGGGAGTTGAGTGAAATTAAATCTCCACGTCACGGCAGACCAGGGATTTGCAAAGATCCCCACAGATCTTCCCGGATTAGATGAAGAAAGGGAAAAAGAAATGATCCATGACCCATGATAAATACCTGTGGTGGATTTATTTATGGTTTTTACAGTAATAAACATTTAGGCAAGACAGTCACACAGAGACATGTACAGAACCATATGGGACAAATGGCAATTACTGAACAAACTGAGACAGAACAAACCAGAGAACGGTGGTGGAATAGAGCAGCCATATTGAATTTGTTGGGAATAAAAAGAGAGAATAGAGAGATAAATAAAAAAGGAAAAGAGGGAACAAAAAAGGGGAAAATGGAAGGGATGAATGGTGTGAAGTAGTGTTTTGAGGGATCAGCTGTGGCCAATTGTATGAAAGGGAACCAGATGTTATTGTAGTGGGTGAATGTAAGTTTTGTTCTGTCTTCTGGCGTTGTGGAGTTGTTGGATTGTGTATTTGATGAGTTTGATGAGGGAAACCAAGAAATCCCATGAGCCTCCGTAGCGTAGCTCTGAGCAGCTCACAGCTCTGCTCCACCGTTCTAAAAATAGCTTGCACCAACAATTAAAGGTAACGAACCTACTGCGATGACTATAGGGGTTATGGTGATGGGCCAGTTTGACTAAATGTTGAACTATCCCTTTAATGACGATCATAGTTGACAACAAGCCAAAAAAGCAGGCGTTTTTTTGGCTATTGTTGTTGTTAGCATTGTCATCTACACAGACACAGGCAACATAATATGTCAGCAGTGTTGGTACGACTTGTTTGTTGCGGGGAGCGGCCATGTTGGATTGTGAGCTTGAGGTTACATCATGACTTTGGTGTTAGATGGTTGTTGCTGCGTTATTTAACGCCGTTAGTAACGCGTTACTTTTTTCAGTAACTAATGGCTGCGTTGTTTTTTTAAATCAGTAACTCCGTTCCCGTTACCAAACACTGCGTTACTCCGTTCCTTTCCGTTCCTATTGGTGAGATTTTACAGCGGCACACACTTCCCATAACATTTCAGCGATCAATAAAGTTTCGTTGAATTGAAAGGACAGAGCACATGTGAGAAACAAAGCGCTTGGTGGCCGCCCTCTAGCGTCCCACACGCAGCCTAATCAAACACGCTCCATAGGACTGGGTCAGAGCAGAGCATGACGGTGAGCTAAGGTGACGTTAGCTAACGCAGCATCCCAGACCGAAGCTGTGTCAGTTCAGGCTCCAGCTCCTGAACCGGGACACAGCTCCAGAGTCACAGCGAGCCCACTCCACCCGAGCAGCCGCGGTATTGGAGTCCGACAGACGGACGTCTGAAACGGTAAACACAGAGCGACCGCTCTGGGTAAACACAGCTGATCGATCGAGGGGAGAAAAAAAAAACAACCGCTGGAGTGAATTTATTACGGTCATTGAATGTAACTCGGTCAAAATAAGACGTAGGCCTATCCTCAAGATTTTTTTGCAGTTCTGTTGGGTCAAGCTGCTGTAGCCTGCATGCTGACATGCAGCATGATGATGATGATAACATTTAACAGATAAGAACACGTTTTTTCATCAGCATCAGTAGCTACAGAACTGACATGGGGTTAGAGGGGAATTCATAACCTTTATTTAATGGGAGCATTAGAAAAAAAACCTTTTAAAGTAACGGAAAAGTTACTTTTTCAGTAACGCATTACTTTTTGGTTTAAGTAACTGAGTTACTAACTCAGTTACTTTTTTAATGAGGTAACTAGTAACTGTAACTAGTTACTATTTTTGAGTAACTAGCACAACACTGCTCACCATGCATGCGTTGGTTGACGCCATGCAGATGCTAACGTGAGTCATTAGACAGTTATAGTGATTAAATCTGCAATATAATACTGGCGCTTCCCCTTTTCCAGCCAGTTTCCATCCACACCTTCCCAGGTGGTTTTGTATGAAGAGCCATCTGCTGTGTCAGGTTACACAGATTACATGTGGAGACAAATCATGATTGTTGCTGCTCTGGTGATAACACTCAAAGAAATAGGCGAAGGGGCGTGAAGCCTCGAAGGCGTCCACGGTTTACAGTAATCAGTCGCAGAGACGAGACCGCTGAGTGAGGGGAACCAAGGGAAGCCGTTGTGCGGAGGATGAAAAAGCGACGACAGCTCGAGAGAAACAAACTCTGACGTATTGAAATGCCAAACCTGTTAGAAAACAGCTGCTTCCCGACAAAGGAAAGCATCCTGACTCTTTTAGCTCCGTGTTTGGTCTCCACCAGAGAAATATCTGACTTAAACTGCTGAATATTCACCAGCTGCGTCCAGGCAGTTGAAGCCGAGGACATCTGCTGATTCTTACCACGAACAGAAACATTGACGATGATTATTGCAACTTTAAAACGCACTGAAGCCTTAAAGGGATAGTTCAACATTTTGGCAAATTGGACCATTGCCATAATCCCTACAGTCATAGCAGTAGGTTAGTTAGCTTTAATTGTTGTTGCAAGTTATTTTTAGAACGGCGGAGCAGAGCCGTGAGCTGCTCAGAGCTACGCTACGGAGGCTCATTATGGGATTTCTTGGTTTCCCTCATCAAACTCATCAAATACACAATCCAACAACTCCACAACGCTCTGGTGGACAAGTTGTGACCTGCACATTCACCACGCTATGAGATAATAACACAACGTTACCACACGGAGTTGTTTTAGAGAGAAATTCAGAGACTGTTGATGAAAAACTGTCCCTGAAGACAACGTGCATCAGTGGTTTTGCATGAATTTCCCATAGTTTCACATGGATCTGCAGCAAAAAGCAGATATATAGATGGCCTATCACTTGTTTAATACGCTGGATGTTTCTTTAAAAGCCTGAATATTCAGCAGGTGAAGGAACTTCTCTCCAGTTCCCTCATGGATTTAGATTCATTATGAATTTATCCAAGCAATTAACGTCTTAATACAAACAAATCTGTAGGAGGATAACTCCAGGAAATTGGATAAATAATGAAATCAAAAAGTAAAGAAATGCATTAGATTTAACATCAGCTTGTGAGGACACGTCGTCCGTTTTCTGTATATTATTCATTTCCTGTGATGTGTCCTCTACCTGTCACGGACATGGACAGAGACTCAGTGTGAGATCTCCGAGGCAACATGTGAGAGTGACAGCGCAGCGGGCGGTCGGTGGCCGGTGGAGGCCTGACGTCGCCGGGGTTCAGGGGGTCACTGACTGAGTGTGTTGTTACGGTAACGACCGGAGGGGGTGAGGGAGTTGGTGGTGGTGGTGGGGGCGGTTGAGTGGTGTGGAGGTTGAGCTGAGCTGTCACTCGCTGCCTCAGACGGGCCGTGTGTCGTCGCCTCTGAAGGAAGCGCAGACAAATCGATTCCAGTAAAAGTCGATGTCACTTCCTGCGCTTTTGAGCTGCTCCTGTTGACCTTTGACCCCGGCGCAGCATCATCGCCACCTTCTTCTTCTCAAATGGACCTGTAGACCTGTAGATGTGGATCACAGCGTCTTTTTAATGCTCAGAGACGAGAGTAAACACCTTCAGAGCCTCCTCAGGAGCTTTTCTGACTTTGGTCGAAGAAACTTTGAAACAGAGTCAAAGGTTCAGAAACAGGAAAACACTCAGCAGGCGGTTCGATCCCCGGATCCTCCAGTCGACAAGAGTCTAGGGAAAAACACTGAAGCTCAGACTGTCTCTGATAGGTGTTACATCACTGTAGAGGAGTGTGTGTGTGTGTGTGTGTGAATGTGACCAGAAACCTTATAAGTCTTATACGTTTTAACGAGGCTGAGCTGTAACAATAATGTTAATGTGGTGACCTCACCCACCCCAGTAACCTGATTGGCCCACCCATCCTCTATTTGTCATTGGCTCTTAGTGATGTCAGTCATCATGTCAGCTTGTATGATGAAATGGAAGCAAGACTAATTCCCTTGGAAATGTCCTGAAAATAAACGATTGGTGCTTTTGTTTTGAAAAGCATGTACAGGAAGTGGTGCTGTAACTCCATCACTCAGTCAGTCACAGACTTTCAACTTCCTGAAAATAGTAGATTTTGAGTGAAATGTTTTTACTAAATAGTCTAAATAGTCTATTAGTATCAGAGTTGGTTTGTTTTTTTGAATATTTTTTTCTGTTTTTCTGACTAATTATTTGTAATTTTTTTCTGACTTAGCTTCGATATTTCAAAACCTGCAAGTAGCTAACGTAAGGACTGATTTCAAAATAAAGGTGCTACATCAGACTGCTCTGATATCTTCTGAGTGACAGGTAGGCTAGTTATTAGTTTTATCACTTCTGGGTGAGAGTGATTGACAGCTCACCAGTGACCGGCTAAAGGAAGGTGTTCAATGTTCATACATATATCTAACCTTTAATCATTCAGTCTTAGGGGCGAGTGTGTTAGCCTAATTAAAAAAACTTTTGGAGGTGCTAAGCTAATGCTAATCTCCTCATCTCACTCCCTGCAAAGAAAACAAATAAGCAGATTAGCCCAAATATTAATTGGATCAGCTGTGACTGGTTTTTTTTCTTCTTCTTTTTTTTTAATACCATCTGTGTAAAAGACGATTTTCACTCTGGGGCTTTTGTCTGATTTAATGGCCGACGATGAATCAGATAAAACCGCTTCAAACACTGAACAGGAGAATCTGTGATCTGTGGATTTCAGCGCCTCATGTGAAACCATGTTGCAGCAGCAGCAGCAGCAGCAGCAGGGGAGGCCTGTGTCAGTCTGTGTTAGAGTCAAGATGTCATCAGATGACACACACACACATGCACATACATGCACATACACACACACGGGCCGAGCTGACGTCCTCAGGATAACATCACCACTCACTGTTGCTGTCACACATGAAAGAGTCTTTTTTCTCTGATTACGGACGCTTCCTCTGAGCGCTGACAGCGAATTAGTATCTGCTGCAGGAAGCTCGTGGAAAGAAAGAAAGAAAGAAAGAAAGAAAGAAAGAAAGAAAGAAAGAAAGAAAGAAAGAAAGAAAGAAAGAAAGAAAGAAAGAGGATATACATAGTGTTGGAAAGTTTTATCAAGTGCCTATGTGTGTTTTTCACTGCTGCCATTTTAAAGGACTATTCCGGGCAAATTCATTTTAGGTCTAAAAGAAGGAATCTGAATATTTCAGTTTAATTGCTCCTGTTTTTTCCCACAGACGGCGTCAGACGGCGACTCAAACATGCACCCAGAAGTTTATATATTTCAAGCAAGTCAAGTCGAGTTGATATTCCTGTGTTTATGACACAAACGGGAGCTTCTGACTGCACCTGAACACACCGAGCATCAACTTGGGCCTCGCACTTTGAGACTTTGAATTAGATCTAGTTTTACAAACATGTCGGCTTGTTGAAGTAAATAAATAAGTTGAATTTCCCCAGAATTGTCCTTTAATTTAGTTTAATTGTTGGTTCAGTAAAAAAAAAAAAAAACAACTCTCTCCTTTCTTTATACTCGTTTAGTTCTGACTGAAAATCAAATTTTTGTGTTTCCTGTGAAGGACAGAGTGGTTTATTAATGGTACTTAACAAACAGAGTGATTGCAAAGTGATTTCTGCAGCAGCAGCAGTAGTACTGTAGTATCAGACAGGCGACATAAATGCACATCAAAGCAAGAGCTGAACAAACGCATCTCGAACGGGTGAAGGATAAATGAGTCATTAGGAACAAATGTTCCGCGTCACCCGTTAAAAATCAGAGGCTGACTCGTCTCCCATTCAGAGACAAACACATCAGAGCAATTCAGCCCAGCAGGAGAAACAGCAGCTGCGTTAATGTGCACTGCAGCAGCTCAGCGCTAAACGACTGGAAATCTTAATCACGCAAAGTGAATATTAATAATGCAGATTTTTTTTACCAAAGTTTTAAAGTAGCCTTGTTTGATTTATGGCTGAAAAGCTTCATTTGCCTTTTGTTTGGTTTGTTGCAGTGCAGATGAGACTGTGTGTTGAGGAACTGAAACGTTCTTCGTGGTTCTCTCTGGACGCCATGTTGGAGAAGGAGGCTGCAGGGAACAGACACATTTCATCACATCTGTTTATTTAATTTAAGTTGAGTCAGATTCCCTCCAGATCTTCTGCTGTTACAGTTCAGTTGGACCTGGGTCGGTGGGCTTTTATGTCTGTTTCTGCAGATATTTATGTAAATGCACAACGTTGCATCAGTGTTTCCCTTCGACAGCTGGAGAAAACAGATCTTTTGTCTGTCTTTCTGCATGTGACGTGTGCATGTAACTGATGGTCCGGCTGCACCCACTCACCCATAAAGGACGTGCAAACCTGACTGCCAAGCGGTCATTGACCTCTTGGCACAGCGGTTTGCATCATCGCCCGCCAGGGACACCAGGGTTGGAACCCCACCTGGGGCAGTTGATACCGCAACACACCACAGAGGGCAGATAACATCGACTACATGCGCAGCATCAACACAACTAGGGATCGGAAACTTTCACATTTGAACCAATACGGT
Organism: Decapterus maruadsi; assembly: GCA_030347415.2. Taxonomy (NCBI): domain Eukaryota; kingdom Metazoa; phylum Chordata; class Actinopteri; order Carangiformes; family Carangidae; genus Decapterus; species Decapterus maruadsi. The sequence continues at coordinate 29,607,721 of CM064906.1, read as the reverse complement.
ACCGATGCCTCCAATTGATCATGCGCCCAAACTCTCCTCGGCCTCATTGGAAACACTGACGTAGACGCGTGTTACTATGAGGTGAAAACGACCTGGATGACTATTTCACTAGCAGCCATCGTCCAGTTAAATTCTGCGTTTTGTCGTCTCTGCAGGTTCTTGTTTGTAGCATTTTATGCAACTGATTAACTGCAGAGTCGACAATCTACTTCCTGGTTACACACCACGTCTCCTGCTGCAGGCGTAAACACAATGGACTCCAGTCCAAGATCAACTTCTTCATAATTTGCATTTTAATGACACGTTTTCACAATGAGTTTCTTCTTTTTTTTCACATTATACTGATGGTGCATTTAAATGAACATGACAAAGAGACAAAAAAGACACAACTAAACACAATGTTTTTCATTGTTGTCAACTTCTATCAAAACCTGCAGACTTTTGCATTTTGGAAGAACTGACCCTTTAAAAAAAAACTTTTACCTCCTATTTCAATCAGATATTCTGAGACTCTGTGAACCGGACTGAACCAGCAGCTGGATCTGCACCAAGAAAAGAACAAAAGAACAGACAGTGATTGGTTGGGACAGATTTACGAGGCTCATATTCTCGTATTAGTTTGGATCAGAGGTTTATTAATCTGATCTGTAACCAGTGATCTACATGAAAGTAATCCGATTGTAGTTATTCTTTTAAATATACAGTCATGAATATACATTTTGTTGTGGTTCAGGTGTTCTTCCTGCTCCCCCCCCCCCTCCACCCCGCCCCCTCCTCTTACCCCGACAATCAGTCCCTTTGCAAATCCAATCTGCGTTCAGATGAAATCCATCCAGGAGTGAACGGCGTGGCCGGCGTGGCTGACGCTCCTCTCTGTCGTTGTTGCCTGTAATTTGATTTTCTTGGCTCTTCCTCCTGCTACATAATCAAAACTGAGGCCCACAATCTCTCCATGCATCTAAAACTGGGACAATCCCTGTAAGCCCATTTGTCTTGCTGCTCATGAATTAGACAAAAGAAAAGGAAGGAGAAGGAGATAAAAATAGTTGAAGCAATATGGTGACAAATAGCCTGTGGTCCAAATCCTCCTCCTCCTCATCATCATCATCATCACCATCATCACCACCATTATCTTATTCTGGGAGGATCCATTTGAAAGAAATGCCTTTTTTTTTTCCTTTAATGAAAACGTGCAGCACTTAAATCCTAAATTATCAGGGTGGAAAAAATATAAGGAATTAATTTTATTGCTCCAGGGCTTTTTATTTAAAGTCTAACTTGAACATCAGGCTGAAAAGCAAAGTTTCAGTCCGTCTTAAAGGAACCTGAGCTTCAGTCTGGGAGCGGGTCGATCATCACCTCGTGTGATTGACGGCCTTTACGACGGAGTCAGAGACGACGCCGTGACTTGTGGAGTTCCTCAGGGTTCAGTCCTTGGACCCCTTCTGTTCAGCCTGTATATGCTGCCTTTGGGTCGAACTCTGCAGAATACTAATGTCAACTATCATTATGCAGATGACACACTGATTTATCTGGCACTGTCTCCACATGACTGCAGTCCAATGTCATTGTGTAACTGTTTCCTTCAGTTAAATCAAGTGTGTTTTTGGCAATAAAGAGAAGAGTTGACAAATCCCTGAATGGTTTAGGTCCAGAATACGTGAATGACATCATGTTAGTCGAGTATAAACCCAGCAGAGCTCTGAGATCTACTGACTCAGGTCAGATAGTGGAGCACAGAGCTCAAACCAGACCTGGTGAAGCAGCATTTAGCTGCTCTGCTGCACACAACTGGAACAAACCACCAGCAGAACTGAAATCAGCATAACCCTAACCCTCTCTCTGTTTCATCCTTCTTTGCTCTTGCTTTTATTTTTACAAAAAAATGTTTATTTTATGCTTTTTTGATGTTTTGTCTTTATGTAAAGCACATTGAGTTGCCTTAAATACCTTAAATACCATGAATAAAGATACCTCGCCTGGCCACATCCCAGCGTCCACAGCTTCAAAGCTGCGAGGTTATCTCTGCTTAGTTCTTATCTCATCTTCTGCCACAGGAACAGTTGATATGATCAGTCTGGACACGGTGGTTCCTGTGGGGGCTGCTTCCCCTCCGCTCTATTGTTTAGTGAGTTACGAGAATCTGATCTCAGATCTCCGGTCGTCTTCCTCCCAGCGCCACGTTCCTCTCCGCCGGGAGCGAGAAATCAATACGACGAAAGACACATGGTGAAATGAATGAACAAGTCTGAGTCATCATTGTTTTGACAGAGAGACTCTAGTCACGTTGATCATGTTCAACTTGTTTGTTTGTTAATTGTTTTATCAGATTTATTACATTTTCTCTCTTTATGTTCTCAGATTTCTTGTTTTATCTGTCAGAGATACAGAGATGTTAAGTTTATTATTACAGGAAAAACAAGAAATTATATTCAGATATGTAGTTGAGGCCTGTGAATTTTTGTCATTTTTCCCTTAATAAGGATCTAAACCTGTTGCCTGTGTGTAGATTAAACAGTTGAACAGTCGACTCATCATGTCAGCTTTAGACTTCTGCTTGGTTTCTTGTGCCTGTAGAAATAATAAAGCTGCCATGAGTAGTTGGGACCATTTGGGGGGCAGAAAACAAATCTTTGCCCCTTAGGACGCTGATCCGCCAAAAGTCCCGTAACACACGTTCACGTCGCTTTAGGGATTAAAAAGACGGCCAAAGAATAAATAAATCCTCAGGACGTGACGGCGGCTGCAGCTCAATTTACAAATCAGCCGAGTGGAATATGAGATGAAATGATGGCGTTAATGAGAAGACACAGGACCAGCAGCAGCTTCGGGTTGTGGAGGAAAACATTGCCAGTACAATCAATCAATCAATCAATCAATCAATCAATCAATCAATCAATCAATCAATCAATCAATCAATCAATCAATCAATCAATCAATCAATCAATCAATCAATCAATCAATCAATCAATCAATCAATCAATCAATCAATCAATCAATCAGCACAGAACAACCAGAAGCTGCAGTTCCTCTCCTGACCACTAGGGGGCGTCTCCACCACTGTGTCATGTCTTTCTTTAACATCTTTCTTTTACATCTCTTTAATTCCAACTCACCTGTTAAAGGGATAAAACAATTTTGGAAAATTGGCCCATTGCCATAATCCCTATAGTCATAGCAGTAGGTTCGTTACCTTTAATTGTCGGTGCAAGCTGTTTTTAGAACGGCGGAGCAGAGCCGTGAGCTGCTCAGAGCTACGCTACGGAGGCTCATGGGATTTCTTGGTTTCCCTCATCAAACTCATCAAATACACAATCCAACAACTCCACAACGCTCTGGTGGACAAGTTGTGACCTGCACATTCACCACGCTATGAGATAATAACACGTTACCACACAGAGTCGTCCATCTTTATCTACTGTCGCTCTAGTGTTGAGAGGCTTCATGTGGCATCAAGAGGATAAACAATGATGATGTACATATCAACAGTGTTGCGCCCTCTCATAGCAAAAGATTTGAACCTGCAGTGTGTGTTAGTTTTAGTCACACGTGCATCCACTGTAAAGTTGGGGGCTGTTTTTTAAAGGATAAGTCTGGTTGTTCGAATTACGTGAGGAGGAAAAAACACAAAACAAAACAAAACAAAAAAACTTTTTACTGTGAGTCCACAGAGGACGCTGCAGAATGATGCAATGAAAAGGTGTTTTGGAAAGTTGAAGGTGTCAGCTGAAGTGTGTTGCTCTGGAGTTTGTAGTTTGGATGGTTTCGTGTCTCTTTCCTCCTCGAAACACAACTAAACAAACTGTTCATCATCTCAGGAGACTGTCATTTACTCTCATGCATAGTTTAGCACAAAGATAATACAAAGAAATACAACAATACAGTGGCCCAGAAGGATCAACACAAACTTTTGTACCTTTTTTTTTTAATACAGTTTTGCTGGAGGTCACATGTTGCACCAGATGTCTGGCAAACATGAGAATGGTGTCGATCTTCTCAGCAAAGAAAAGAATAATTGATTTACTTCAGGGTCATTTTCTAGATGAAAGAACAGGGACAACTTTATCACGCAGTGTATTTTGTTTTACCAACCTCCATGACGTCCATGAAGACAAGGTCGGCTCGGGTCGTTGTCGGACGTGTCCTCGCTCTCAAAACAGTGGGAGTCCTGCTCGCGCTCACTCCTGTACTTATTTGCTTCGCCACAACTGAATAATTGATCACAACAGAGAAAATGAGCCGCGCTACATGGACGGTTGTGTGAGGAAGTCAGTGGTCTCCTAATGGGGCGAAGCTGTGGTTGTCAAGATAATTGCAAATTAGACTTTTCCTTCGTTCGTCGGCTCCATCGGCTCAGCTGGGACCTGATTACCCACACAGGTACGAGTTCAAAGAAGCTCTACCTCCTCCTCTCCCTGGGGCTTCGCGCTTCCTGTGAATATTTGATTGAAAAGTCCAACATGTTGTCTTTTTCTTTGCTGCATTCACAATTCATGAGTTTGTGTAACCGGTGTATAATTCAAAGTGAGAGCAAACTGAGACCCTGCCAACGCTTCGTGATCATACATGTAGAGGTCATGACGGTTCCACTTAAATGCTTGAACCGGCAGCTGAGTCAGGCCAGGTCCAAATTACGTCCAATGAGTCCAATACACAGGTCGTCGTCCTGTGGAGCTTTGAAGCTCTGCGTTGAGCGAAACGCTGATGTCAGCAAGTTAACGTGCAGTTTATATCATTTTGACTTTAGCACAAACACAAAGTGCAGTAAAAGCTGATGAGAATTTGGTTCCAAACCAAACAATAGTTGAACAAATAGCTGTTAATTGTTCTGATACGTCTTCATTTAGTCCTGTCTTAGTCTGTGTCTTCAGTGACTGATCACGGCCATCAGCTCCGGTCACACCTGATTTAAAATGTGCCTCCATTAATCGCAGACGATTGGATCTCACCTCCTGCTTTATATGCAAATAAACAAATGCATGCGGTTGTTTCTAGAATGAAACAATAATAAAGTTACGTTTTTTTTTCTTATTTGTTTAAGTTTTATGCTTTATTTAATATATTTTCGGTTGATAATGAATCTGTGGCAATGATGTCAGAAGATGGAGGTGATGTCAGAGAAGTGGGCGGTCCTTCAAGTTTTTTTTTTTTAATTTTACCACTTTTTATAGATTTGTTTTTACTTTTTTGTTTTTAGAAATTTTACAATTTTTTTCTAGAAAATTTTTACTTTCTTATTTTGAACATTTTTTGCAAGAAATTTTACAACTTTTTTCTAGAAGTTTTTTTTTAATTTTACCACTTTTTCTAGATTTGTTGAAAAACTTTTTTGTTTTTAGAAATTTTACAACTTTTTTCTAGAAGCTTTTTTTTTTTAATTTTACCACTTTTTCTAGATTTTTTGAAAAACTTTTTTGTTTTAGAAATTTTACCATGTTTTTTCTTTTTTATTTTGAACATTTTTTATGAGATATTTACCACTTTTTTTTTTTTTACTTAAAAAAAAATGGAACTTTTTTTTTTTTTAGAATTTTTACCACTTCTTCCTAGAAATGTTTAAATTGGACCACCTCACCTTCCCAGGATTCTTTGGCGTCCATGAGGGTTTTCCTTAATGCTCTGTCCTTGACGTTCCCCTCGTTACGAACAGAAAACGTTTGATCTCTGTTCTCCATGTTCTCAACTGGACGAACAGGGAGAGCGTGTGCAGCCTTTTTGTGTGACATCATCAGTGACAGTCATTGTGTGCACACTGACGGGACTGTTTAACGTCAACAAGCTGAGGACACAGGTCACCGACCGGCGTCACCTCCATATTCTGGGAACAAGACGCCACATCTGTGACGAATGGGACCAGTTTACAACCTTTACAGTCATCCAGTCCTTTGTATGAGCCGTGAGGACCAACGCTGTGTAAATACCTGACACACAGTCGTCCATCACAGTCGTTCTCTTTCTCTCTCGGATCGATACAGAGCGATTACAAATGAAGAAATAACTCTGACTGCTGCTGCTCTCGGCCGCTGAGTGAGACAACAAGGCCGAGCCAGCAGGCGTCTGAAAGCCTAACAACCAGCGTCTCTTTGTTTCCAGACAAATGTTCTGCTGTTTATCTGCTGCCGGCAATGTCTGAATAAATCATTGCTTTATTTTAACAGTCGGTGAAGGTGGCAGAGGAACTTCTGAGGCCGTGGAGTCATTTTACAACCCGATATCAGCTGAAGGCCTCAGGTTGACAGAGACTCACAATACAACCAGGGATCTGTTTACTTTCAGGGTTTCTGGAGGCGTGAGCTGTTACTTAAAGCAGCTGTTGTTCTTGTCGCTGAAGGTTTCAACTCTGTATCTCAGCAAATATTATTACCGTAAATTCTCAAAGAGGTCTTTATTTGCTCCTGACCCAGCTTATATCTGAGACAGACGTCTATGTGGGACAGGCTTTGATATAGGTTTGAACAAATCTTATGCTCAGCAAAGATGGAAAATACAAAATCAAATCGTTCTGTTGTTACTGTTTAAAGGAGTAAGAATAGAAGGAAAAAGTCAGATTCATTTAGAAGTTTATTTTGAACATTCACAAGAACTTAGAGAAAATATAAATAGACCTAACTTCTAATTGAGACCAGCTTTTATTTGATTTATTTATCTCGCACCGTATCTATATATAAATAAAGTCTGTCTGATGTTGTTTGAATTCCTACTCGTCGTGTTTTATTGTTTCATGTATTTTGTCTTCCTGTTTTATTTTGTCAGACTTACTCTCCTCTTGTTTCAGGTGTCTTGACTTCCTACCGTTGTCTTCTCACGTGCTGATTTCATTCGTCAGGCGTCCCAGTCGTCCCTTGTCAAGTCTGTCTCGTTACCTTTGCAGTTTTCTGGTTTTGTGAGATCCCGCCTGTCGTCCTGTGTCCAGTACATGTGGTTCTACTGCTCCGGTTTCCCTTGAGTCCTCTGCCACTGAGTCGTGTCATTTGTTCATAATCCTTGGTTGAAATATTTCTGCTAACACCAGAAAATCCAACACACTTTGAAACATTTGCATTTTTTCAATAAACATTCGTGACAAAATTTCTCACATGCATTTGTTGTAAAAGAAACGTAAATGTTATTCTACTGCAACAATGCATGACGATTGTTCGGAGGTGACGTTTCCCTGTGAGAAATATTAAAACACCTGTTGTCGTGTGAACGTCGGTGACAGACAGTGGCTTTAACACTGACAGGTGATATTGTCTGTCAGATTTCAGAGTTGCCCTCCGGTGCAACTTCTAGCCTGACTTTACTGAGCCTGGCAGGTGTTCATTTGAGTCCCCGTCGATTTAATTGGGCAGCTCCTTAGTGTGTGTGTGTGTGTGTGTGTGTGTGTGTGTGTGTGTGTGTGTGTGTGTAGCATCATGAATGTGAAGCAGATGGGTGTAAAAAGTGGAACGCCGGCTGCTATAAATATGGATAAACAATGCTAAGCCGAGGACTAACGCTTGAATCTGAAATCAGCCGAGGAGCTTGTTGCCGCGGCTGCACGGGGTCGACCCTCGGTCTCATTAAACACCTCCACGCCGTCGCCGCCGCGGGGTTCATCGCCAAACCACACAACTGCAATTTGTTTTCCTTTCTCTTATACTGGAATAAAATGTTATGTTTTGCATGGCGGACTGAGTAATTGTCACGTTCCTTGGGCATTTGAAACTAATTAAAAAACTCCTTTTTTTTTGGTTTTTACTTGGACGAGTGTTGCAGCATTAGGAAAACAAATATTTTCGTCCTGCCAGATGCTTTTTTTTCTGTGTCCTCTGTCTCTGCAGGGTTTACAGCTGATGATCTTTGGTTAAAAAAAAAAGCAACAAAAAAAAAACTACAAAGTTTTCTCCAACTTACATCATTACCAGCAGTGATGTAAAACCCTCCCGGTTCAGTGGGTGTTAAATGTTTTTAAATGTCTTCTGAGTTGTTTCTTTAAGTCTGAATGAATCAACACTGTTTGATACAGTAGCTGTTTGTCTCCAGGGACGACTTTCATAAAACTCAGTGGTTCACAAACTTTTTTGGTCATTCCCCACCTTGGACAAGGGACCTCACAATTCAATAATCATTATATTTATAACCAACTGTTTATACACTTTATTTTGGACAAACTAGACTGTGAATTTGTAAAGCGTCTGAGAAAAACTTTCCCCATTGGACGATAAAGGCTAAAGTTTCCTCATCATTAAACCTGTGCCACTGTCCAATCCTCGGTCACATATACTGTATGTAGGCGACGTATATTCTCATGTTTTCCTCTCTTCATTTCTAACCGCCTCGATGGTAACAAATAATTAAAGGGATAGTTCGCCCAAAATTCAAATTTCACATCATTATCTACTCAACCTCATGTCGACTAAGGGTTGGGAGAAGTTTCAGAGTCCTCCGTGCCTTCTCTGAGTTACGGGGGGGTCCACGCAGCAGTGTTTGTCCGTATAATGGTTGCGAATGGGGATCTTCGTCCAAAAAGACACACCAAAAAACATCCAAATACTGCGTCAGTATTTTAAATCTACATTGATATTTTAAATCTTGCACAACCCAGTTCACGGCTCCACCGCCGTGATTTGCACTGACACAGGAAGAGCAGTGAACTGAGACACCGGGAGCTTCCGCTACAAACAAGCTTAAAATATAGACTTTCTCATGTCGGAGCTTCAATACAAGAGGGACATTACAGACGAGCAGTATGGAGGTATTTGGATGTTTTTTGGTGTGTCTTTTTGGACCAAGAAAAGTTGGTGTCCATTCACAACCATTATGGACAAATACTGCTGCGTGGACCCCGTAACTCAGAGAAGGCGCAGATGAGCGACACAGCTAGAGACTTCGTGGACAGACTCGCTCCATCTTTCACCCTCCATCTCTCTGTGAATGTGATCTGGGCTTTTATGAGACGTTCTTGTGGTTGAGAGGAACCAAACCTGACACATCTTCTTCATCTCTAAATGCTGCTCGTGTGCACTGAGGTTCCTCGATAAACATTTTCACAGGACTCATCGCTGTCTTATCACCCTGCCTCGAACATCTGATGCCTCAGACGCCTCTTGTTGTATCTGGTCCATCACGCCATGCCTGTTAAGTCTTCTCTCAGTTGTTTACCCCGGCCTCTTGTTGCCGCTTGCTGCTTAAAGAGCTGACAGCTGCAGCGACCCATTTTCATGTGACGTCCTTTGAAACGGTCGCTGGCATCGTACTGGAGGTCAGGGCTCGGCTACAGAACTCGTAGTCTCCACAAGCTCTCTTCTCCGTGGCCGGTGTAATGTTTGTAATGTGTTTTTCTCTTTACAATTTAAGAGTTTTCTTGTTTTGTTTTCTTTCTTTTTACTGTTTTGTGGGTTGGAGATCACCAGTTGTTTGTTTTGGATTAGCTGGTATTGTGATGGCTCAGTGGACTCCCTGACTTTTTTTTTGATCTTTTTAATCTGCACCGCTCTTTTGTTTTCTTGAGTTTTTGTTGTTTTTCTTGCTTTGCTTTGTTCAAAGTAAACTCATCTTTACATTCGGCATCGCTGCCTGATGTCTGGTGTTAACTGTGCTCCCTGTAACCAAAAACCACCAGCTCAACCGCAGCATATCAAACAGACGACCCCAGACAACATGTCCATGCAGATCAGCTGGACAAGAAAACAAACCGGTGAACTCTCCAGTTGAACAAAAACTTATTACCCCTTGATTCATATATGATGGGATTTAATTGTAAAAATCTAAATTAATCTTGTTACATGTTTTATTATGTAAGTATACTACCAATATCCAATGTATCTTAGTACTTCTTAATGCACTCGATCCATGCAGTTACCTTAAAATCTTATAAAATATGAATTGTGAAAATATAAAATGTTTTATGTATATTTGTATCTTGTAAGACTTAGCCTTACTTTCCATTGACTATATAGGTTACACCTTTCTCCGGTGTGTTGCACTTGACCAGGTCTTTTTATATGTGGAAACTGTTGTTTTTGTATTGTCTACATGTTGTCTACTGTTTATTTGTGTATCACTCCTGTATAGTAGTTTGTGCGTTTCCTGTGTGTTTGTTATTATGTTACATGTTGGGACTGCAGATGGAAATTAGCTCTGAGCTAAATCTGGTCCAACCATCTCTTCATTTTCTGTAAATGATTAATGTCATTGCACAATGTCCCCGAAATAAACTAAATAAATAAAATATTGTTCCACAGATATCACCTGAAATCTTTGGAAAACGCACTAAATACAATGAAAGCAACAATGAGTTCATATTCAAGGTCCAAAGTATAATACGTAAATTTAAAAAAATGTCACCTGACATCATACAAGCAAGGAAAGAGGACCAGAAATGATTGAAACGTCTCCATAATCTGATAAAAAATAAAATAAAATACTTGTAATTCTGAAGGTGAGCTTTTTTTAAAGGGGGAGATAGTTTCATTTGACAATACAAACCTGTAAACTTGGTCTCATTTACTTTAAATCTCCACTTGTTAAAAGAAGAAGAAAAAAATAAATTCTGCCGCCTGAGCTCGTACCTGTTTTTCTGCTACGTCTATTTAAAGACAGACTTGACCTTTACAGATTCTGCATGTATGTTCTACAGTTACGTCGTTGCATTCAGATGTGAAGGAAAAGAAATGACAGGTTGAAAACCTTTTTCCTGTGTAATCTTGTATCTGATAAAGGAGACGTTGAGTTGATAAGTGTCTGTCGCCGCGTCGAGACGGAACATGCTGCACAGCTCAGATTGTAACCGTGGCCTGAATTAAAGTGAAATAAAGTGTGATGTGAACAGACCTAGTTTGAAAAGTAACTTCATCAGAGCCGTTTTCCCAGTGAGGATTTTCTGTCAGAGACTGAAACGTGTCTGTTTTCTGGAGTTTTTTTAAAGCAGATGTGAACTTGAGGAAAAAACTTTTTTTGTGCATCACTAAACTGCAGCTAGGAGACACATTATTATCAGATGTGGCGTAAACGTTAGACTAACTCTGCAGACAGCTGCTTCATTAACGGCGCCGCTTCTGATGGATTTATGGAAAAAAACAAAGGCGGTCGGGTTTAGCCCGTCTCACACAACAAAGTGTCGGCGCCCGCGGCTACAATTAAAGGAAATCTGATCCATCAGTGGGGGTTTGCACATCGGCTCACACTGGATGTGACATGTACAGTAGGTGAGGAGGAGTCGACGCCTGCTCCGCTTTAATGAAACTGAGCCTGCAAGCTTTCAGTTCAGGCAGAGGACTCCAGAGGTGCAGACAACATCGGCATCTGGCTGTTCCTGCTCACACAGCGACTGACGGCGTCTTCTCCTCCGGTCCTGTCAGCAGAGCAGAGAGCTGCTGTTCTGGCCCAGAAGTTACTGACGAGATGAGCAGAAAAGAATTAAACCCGCGATATAACGTTTGTATTCATTGGGTCATTTGGGTCAACACAATGCAAAGTAAATGCTTGTAAGACAATAGCATTGATGTGAAGTTACATAAATGCAGATATTATTTAAGTTTGAATAAGAAAATGTTCCAAAAACACAAAAAATGCATATGCATTTACACAAACTTATGTTACACATCATTTATAACTGATTTGGTACAGGTTCACCATAGCATCATACTACCGTGGCCCAGATGGGTCAAAACAATGTAAAGGTTACAACACATACAGTGCTTTTAAGATGATAATGTTGATGCAAAATTATATAAATGAAGCCAAAAAATGCACCAGATACAAAAAATTAAAACTACATACACTTGTTCATATACAAAAGGGATGAAATACTTAGTTAAACATGCTATAAAATGCTGGTTCTGTTTACTACAGGTTCACCATATTGACTTAATACGGTGGCCCAGATGGGTCAAATGCCACAACACAAATAGAAAAATCACAAATCAGATGCTATAACATTCTTTTATAGACAATAATGTCAATACAAGATTGAAGTTAGAATTAAGGACAATGCAGAGGACACACAACAAACACACTCACCTACAGTGTGACTGGCAAATACAGAGAATGAGTCACGGTAAAAGCAGCTCTCCTGGCGTCTGGAGTCTCACCTTCCTGTTATGACAATCTCCACTGAAAATAGGAAACTGATGCACTTGTTTGGTTCTGCAGTGGCATCATGAAACACTGAACAGGCCCCAACCCTCTCCCTGAAGCTGTGGAAACGCCACTTTGACTGATTAGACGTGTGAACCAGATTCACTGCAGGCACCACAGGCACCGGGCCCCGAGTCGACGCTTTAGTAAAAGGTGTTTCATTGGAGGCTGAAAACTGAAATTTAACTTGAGGGCTGGAGAGGAGACATGTGAGCGATGCTTCGTTAAACTTTTTCATTAAAAGTTGTCATTTATTGGCAGGGAGCATTAATTCTGAGAAGTATCAGTAGCTTTGGCAACACCTGTAGTGATGCATGAGATCACCTAAAAAAAAAAAAAAAGAAGTTTTTTTTTCTAAAACATAATCCGGCATTCAATTAAAATGAGAAACTTTTAGTTTTTGGCCGTTGGGTGCAGAACCAGACCTGGCAGCAGGGCGCATGCCAGAGATTCGACATCTCTCCAGACACACAATCTGTCATGTGAACAACAAAGTGCGACACTGTGAACATCTTCCAGGAGAGTCCGTCCGGGAATGTGAGCTCTTCTCCTCGTATTTAAGGCCAGTTGGTTTACTTTCATTCTGCACATGGTTGGACAGCAGATCTCACTCACTGGCTGTGATAGAGAATAAATGAGAATGTGTCCACAAGGATCCTGGCGTCGCTTCCTGCCGAGTCCAGCTGCTCGAATGACTTCATTATCACTGTTCTGACGTCATTATTAACTCCTGTTGTCCTTCATTTAGGTTTTTGGTTTGTTTTTGTTTAGGACAGGGGTTGTAGAAACAGGCTGGTACAGTATGTGATGATGTCTCCTTGAGGGAGTCTGGACACAAAGTCTGGACACAGCTGCTCCAGAGGGAGACAAGCTCTTTTAAATCCACAGTTGTACTCAGTCAGGTGGTTGGCCAGGCGTGAGCTCGAGAGACAGTGATGGGCCTTCAGCTGATCTGAGTCAAGGCAGAGTCATTAGTGCTGATTAAGTTTCCATGAGTACGGTCGTTTAGCCTCCATCAGTGCTTTGATAAAGGAGGAGGAGGTGCACCATACCAAAATAACCACAAAAGCAGCAGCACATTTGAAGAAATACAGCGACACCCAGGCTCATTCAAATGCCTGCCTGAACATAACTGCTTTTTAAAAGTATCCGCAGAACCTGAGAGTTCCACCATTTTGGGTCAACGGACCCAAAGGCTCTATCACCATTGACCTGACCATTGAGGGCTCTGTATATGTAAGTGTGAGGATCGTACAGTACATCCTGAAATTTACCGGGAGCCAGCGCAGGGATGCTAAGACGGGAGTGATGTGAGAGAATTTATGGGATCTGGACAGAAGTCGGGCTTCAGCGTTCTGGATTAACTGAAGGCATGCAGTCTAGTGAGGCTTTACCGAGGCTGGGGAAGAGGGAATTACAGTGATCTAGGTGTGAGGAGATGAAGGCATGAATGATCACTTCCAGTTCTGCCTGGACTCATGTGGGACTGAATGCATATTAAAATAATACTGTTCTTATCAGCCCTGGATTCTAAGATCATCATCATCTCTTTTAACCTTTGATATCCAGCTCTTTCACAACACCATTTCCTATTGTGCTGAGAAGTTCATCCATACACTGTAGTTCTACTTTGTGTGCGAGGTCAAAGGTCAAAGCATGGACTCAGGAGTCTGAGCCTCAACTCAACTCAATTCTTTTAAATTTCTGTGAACACTAAACTTCTTCATGTTATTTCAGTTGTAGTAGTCGGCGGAGTAGTCATTGAGATAAATCAACAACTGCATGTTCAGGAAATCAGTTTTTATTTTTCCAGTGTTGCAGCTCCAGCTCAGTATTTGAAAGGGGGGAAAAAAAGATCTAAAAATGGTTTATTTGTTGACAACTGAGTTCATCTGACAGATATTTGTATGAACAGGAAACTTTTATCACATGGAAGTGACATAAAAAGTTTAGTGGAGCTCTCTCGCCCTCCAGTGGCAGGACAGTTCGCCACAGCTTGAACATTATGGATGTCTGCTGCTGTGCAATCTGTGTAGTATTCAATATGAGACGAGTGCAGATGTTTATTTTTTTCTTTCCCATGCATGTGAAGTATGTGTGTGGTTGCCTGACAGTGTTTGTATTCACATGATGAATGCAGCAGTGTGCAGGGTCTGAAGAGCCGACATACAAAGATGAACAATCACACACAACCACATTCACTGAGGGGAATTCTAATAGTATCATTTTGTACTAAAAACATTTAAAAAGTGTGATTAAAAAGGTTGAAATTCATTAAAAATGTATGATAAAATTGTTAAAAGCAGTTTAAAAATCATGTTTATCTTTTTTATTGAAAAGACAATCAGTTATTATATAATATAATAATATAATAATAATTTATGCAAACTGTGTAAGCCAGCATTTATGGGGTTAATATCGATCGGCCGGATCGTCAGGTCTCAGGTGTTTCAACACGGACGAGAGAGGGTGAGACACAGGCTGGGAGAGAGCCGTTGGAGCGAAGCTACAGAGTGAGAGTTACACGTAGACTTTCAGTGTTAATTTGTAAGTTAGTGATGAACAAACCAGTGTGTAACTTGTGTCTGATGATTGTTTGCACGACAACCAGCGAGAAGAGTGACGAGCTGTGATGTTGAGAAACGGGAGAAATTACTACAAGAAGTTCAGCGACTGTTTACGTTTTGTGCTAATGCTAACGCTAATGCTAACGCTTAGCTAGCTTGGAGTCAGTTCATTACAGGTAGACAGACATTTTCTAGTTAAAGTTTGACTCCCTCAGTCGAACAGTTTGAGGCTTTTAGCTGCTGCTTTATACCTGAAGACCCAGACAGAGTGTGGAGCAACCAGGACTAAACTCAGGAGTTTTCTGGCAACATGGAGGAGAAAAGAGAAACCGATTAGATGGAGTCTGTGGTGAAATGCTGATCGGATGCTGAGGCTGCACCTGTGACTGAGGAGGGACGGGACAGACACATCAACTCAGGTTTGATCCATTTTGTTTTATCATGTTTAATACATAAATATAATATTTATATAATTATAGATCATAATAATTTTAGTTGCCAGCTTTAGTAAACGGTGCACTAAGGTGTGTGTGGTAAAATGAGGGTTTCTGAATTAATCCATTTGAGGGTTAAAGTGTTTTTGTTGTTTATGCATTTTTATGGTACAGTTTCCTTAAAAAGAGGGACATTTTATTTTTATTTTATTTTCCTAAAACCTTGTTGTATGAGCCATTTCCACGTCTGTATGTGGCCAGTAGGTGTCCTCAGTGCACCACGGAGAAGGGGATATAGGTGGAGATTAGCACTTCCTAGTCAGTTGCTGCTAGAAGAGAAGAGCAAACAGTTTTAGACCACTCCGCTCCGCTATGTCACAGAGATACGAGTCTGGTGGGTGTAAGTATGCATCATTGGGTGATAAAGGAAATAAATGAGTAACCAAGTAAGACAGGGGTCGGCAACCCAAAATGTTGAAAGAGCCATATTGGACCAAAAAAACAAAACACACATATGCCTGGAGCCGCAAAAAATTAAAAGCCTTATATAAGCCTTATAATTAAGGCAAAACATGCTGTATGTATCTATAGTAGCTATATTAACCTACTATCAAAATTACTAAGTTACCATAAAACTTAAAATAAGCGCCGAGTCACAAATTGCTGCCGGTCCCAATTAACCACCGGGTGTAGCAAAATATTTTTCATATTAAACGCCCATCCCAGATAAACGGAGGGTCAAACATTGTTTTTATAGAATCTATGCAAATATAGCGGGTGTCTCGAGACATTACAGACGGCCGAGGACCGACGAGAGACGCCTGTTGCTCCTGCCTGGTCTGTCTCTCATCCGCACTGCAGCACCTATAGCTGTCCTGGGCTGCACAGCGTCGGCTCGGCTCGCTCCGCGTTTTAAATGACTTAGGGCAGGCTAATAGTCCTTTTTAAAAGTGGCGTAACCAACCTACTGTTTTGTGATTACTCATACGCGTACGTTGCATTACTTCATTCCCTAAAAAAAGGATGGTGGAGCGAGCCAACACAGGCGCTGAAGTGAGGGAGAGGAGAGGAGAGCGAGGAGAGCGAGGAGAGAGAGGACCGACATGACGGGGGTCTCAGACCCGTAGCCTAGCCTACCTATGCGGGCCTGGACTGCGGAGGTCAGCGAGACAGAGAACGAGTCCGCCTCGGCCGTAGTAATGTCTATCGTTCCACCGCCGCCTGCCGCCATGTGAAGCCTCTTTCCCCAGGAGGAGGTCAGGTTGAACACATTAATAAACGCACATGATTTGAGCGATTTATGCAAATAAACGCCCGTGCCTTTAGCTATTTAAAGTCCAAGAAACGTTGAATCCTCTGTTCTCCTCAGTTATTTTTCTCTTTTTCCCTTTGGGATCCATGGCCCATCACACAGCTGCCGGTTTGTTTACAACAGCCGCCTGGCATCCCGCCCTGCTGCTAGAAACGTGTGTCGCAGGCTATGACGTAAATCTTCGTTGACAGAAATGTTAAAATTTAATATTTATTCTACACATTTTACAGCATTGGAAAAGGTTAAGAATGTTTGTGTCATGTTTATCCTCCTACAGAAACCATATTAAAACAAAAAATATATTTCTCTCCCCCATCTTTTTCCATTTTCAAACATTTTTGAAAAAGCTCCAGGGAGCCACAAAGGTGGCGCTAAAGAGCCGCATGCGGCTCCAGAGCCGCAGGTTGCCGACCCCTGAAGTAAGAAGTCCTCAGAGGCTTCAAACTGGGGCTTAGCCTTTACTCTTGTGTTGTGTTACTCTATTACTTACCTGGAAAGATGGATTAATTTCATTCTGAAATAGACATATCAATTAAAAAAAAAAAACTTTATTAAAACTATAACTTAAGGAAGGGGATATCATGTTAAAAACTTTTCATGTGTGTACTTTTAAAAAGAAATCCAAGATAATATTTAAAACTGAGTTAATCAGGGTTAAAAAAACAAACAAACATTTGATAAATATCTTAAAATAACCCCAAAGCCCTGCCCTCATCAACATGACTACTGAGGGGAGCGCTGCACAATTAAAATGGAATCTATTTTTAACACCTTTGACTGAAATGCTGTTTTCATGTGGAAGAAGAACGTACTGTGTGTGTAGGGAAAATTGCGCAGAGGGAAACAAATCTGTGTAGCAGCTGAACTGTTGTTTTGCGAAATTCTGCCAACATTCTGTCGACTGGAAGCATAAAAATGCATGAAATTACCATTTATTGTCCACAAGCCATGAAGGAATGGATTTTTTTTTTAAAACTAATGCAGTTGATTTTACTGGAAACAGTTTAATGCTCATAAGTATTCATATTTGAAGTACTTATAGTACAGTGTCATGTTGCAGTATTTGTTGTTTGGTCCAGTGTGTAATAATTGGCGAGGTTTATTAGGTCATATTTGCTGTAACTGTCACTATATTCTGATAGTCGGACATTAAATGGGTAATTTAGGACAAAATCCAACTCTGTATTTGCTGAAATCCGACCGACCGATGTTTCTCCACCAGTCAGGCAGAGGGAGCAGGAGGAGCAGCCAATCACCGCTCCTACACATCGTAGAAAGTGAAAGTAAACTCTGATGATACACACAGTCAGCTCTGCCTTTTCACCTCTGTCCGCCCCCCTCCTTCCCTCCACATACACACACAGACACACGTCTTTTGTGGGTAAGTTTACGGCTACTTTGTGTGTGTGTACGGCGCTTGGCAGAGGTTCATAAAGAGACCTGATGGAGTATTGTGTTGAAATTTCCGACCAAGTTTTGGTTGCAGTTTACTTTCACTTTCATCAACTTACCAACTGGAGCTGAATGTGTTTGTTTTTCGTCGCCTTATAATTATTTTTTAAATATCTACATATAGCAAGAGTCTTTCTTTAGAGAGTGTCACCATCTAGTGCCGCCATGTTTGTACGGCAGCTCCAGCGGAAAAACCAGCCAGTCAGAGAGCACGTTTCAAGATCCGACAAAGAAAAAAAAGGTTTAGATCGTCCCCTCTTCGCTCCATGTTCCTAAAATACCCCGAGTCGTCCCAATCCTGGTAAACAAGATTTTTTGTTCTCGGAGGCTACCGTCACTTTTCCAACGGGAGGGGAGAATGCTAGATGTGATGGTTTTCCCCCCATTTTACACACTGGAGCTTTAAGGAATGGAGGAAAAGTGTTGTAAACTTAGTAAGTAATTTGTGTACATTTTAGTCATTAACATTACAAACACGCTCTTTCTGGTAGTAAAATGAGAATAACAGATTTTTAAAACAAACGGAATTCCCAAAAATTACAACGGAGAAGACAACATTTCCAAAAATTAAAATGGAATTTGGGGATAAAGTAAAACAAATTGTATAGGGCCCTATACATGCAGCAATTGCTCAGAGTGGAACTAAACTGGATCAGGTTTCTTTCTGCAGCGACAGTTCTTCACAATCATCTTTGCGTAATGCAGAAAAACCTGAAAAACAATCTCTCTGTTCCTGCTTCAACACCAGGGTTTTGTTCTGCATTATAAATTTTGTGGTGGCTCCCTTGCTGAAATTGTCAGCCGCCTCGCTGGAATCTTGATTGAAAGTCAATGTACGGTGTGAAAGCTCAGTAGCGGTGTTTTCAACTCGGTTCAACTCGGAGTGCGTTTGATTTCCACTCCGGGTCACGCCGCAAGATGACGTTGATGCACGGCTTGTCCCTTACTGCTTGTGTGCCCGCGGGGGCGGGGCTCAGTGGAGCTCCGCTCCGGTCAAACCTGGTGCTGAGAGTAAACGCACCCCACCGGCGCAGAGCGTGGAGAGAGAGAGAAGGAGACGGAGGGGTGCAGCTACTGTGAAGCGAGTTTAGTGGGTTAGTGAGGTATATTGAGTCTAAAGCCAGGCTCTCCTGTAGTACAAAAGTGGCTCTTTTTGGCGACTTTCCAAACCCTCTTGGCGACTTTTTTTTGTCAAAAGGGACTAGCGACAAATCTAGCGACTTTTTCCAGTGATATTACAAACAGTGAAAGCACGTTATTACAGCTGTTTCTAACGAGCAGCGGCGCTGCCGCGAGCACTCACTGGCTGTCAGCCTGTACACAGTAGTGTCACAGGGCGTCTCCGCTGCATTCAGAGACGCACTGCTCCACACCAAAAACACATTACTGGCCTACAGATGTTCAGCTGAGGGGATCCACTGCTCAGCTGTTGATCTGACTCGCGTCAGGAGCTCATTTCACAGTCATGGCTGAAAGAAGTTGTCCGCTCGCAGCAGGACAGAAAATCAGATGGATTTGGTAAAGTTATATAATTTCACTTGATGGCCATGAATACATTAATACTGTATTCAAATGCACTGAAACCGCGCACCAGCCTCACTTTTAACGTGCACAGAGTCAGACTTAAAGGGATAGTTCACCCAAAATTCAAATTTCACTCATTATCTACTCACCTTCATCTCAACTAAGAGCTGTGAGAATTTTCAGAGTCCTCTGTGCCTTCTCTGAGTTACGGGGGGTCCGCGCAGCAGGATTTGTCCATATAATGGTTGTCAATGGACACCAACTTTATTCGTCCAAAAAGACACACCAAGAAGAAGAAGAAGAAGAAGAAGAAGAAGAAGAAGAAGAAGGGATATGAGAAGATGAGTCACTGTTTTCTGAGATTCTGGTGAAACAAATGTGTGTATAAGAAAATGTTAATGAAGACACCAAATAAAATAGTTTCTCCTGAAGAATAAATCTAATATTTTCTTTTGTCTACATTCCCAACACACATAGGCACATAAAATATGTTTTTTGTGGACTTTAAGTCATTCTAGTTACTGTGATGCCGATTTTCATGAAAATGAAACATCATAATGAGGCCATGGTTAAACAGATGTGATTTAAAAGTTTTCGCTGGACTCTGATCTGAGCCTTGATGTATCCATCATTTATGCTTTATCACATCATAGGTATGGAACCAGAGGGATGTGACTTCCTCTGTACGGACACTTTCTGCTTGGGGACCCCAAGGCATTCCCAAGCCAGCCGAGCGACATAGTCACTCCAGCATTTCCTGGGTCTTCCCCGGGGCCTCCTCCCGGTGTGACATGCCCAGAACACCTCCCGAGGGAGGCGTCCAGGGTTCATCCGATACAGATCTGACTGGACCTCAGCTGGCTCCTCTCGAGTGGAACGGTTCCAATGAGTCCTACCGGGTGAAGTAGCTCCTCACCCTATATTGTTAAGGGACGCAGTTTGGAAACTCATCTAGGCCATTTTGTGACGCAATCCCGCTCTTTCGGTCATGAAAGAGTTCATGACCATCCACTTTGATCCCGTGCTCACAGATCAATTAAACTGACTCAACAAGAGGCAGGAACTCTCCCCGACCGGGAGGTGCAGGCCACCCTCTCCAGTGTCGAGAATGATGGCCTCAGACTCAGAGGTGCTGATTCTCATCCCAGCTGCTTCACACTCTGCTGCAAACCACCCCAGTGACACGCTCCTCCAGCTTCCATGGGATCAACAAGACAACATCATCCAGGCAAAAAGCAGAGATGAAATCAAGTGGGTCCCAGCGTGTCCCTCTTCTTCCTGGTGGGACATGCGCCTAGAAATTCAGTCCATAAAAATAATGAACAGGACCGGTGACAAGGGCAGCCCTGCTGGAGTCCAACACGCACTGGGAACAGGTCTGACTTACTCTGCCAGGGACAGATGCAAACCTGCTCCGGTCATCTCAGGGAGTGCACAGCCCTCCAGAGGGCCTTCTTCGACCATGACTCCCGGAGAACAGGATGCCACGTGGGACACGGTCAAATGCCTTCTCCAGGTCCACAAAACACATGTGGACTGGTTGGGCAAACTCCCACGAGCCCTCAAGCACCCTGCGGAGGGTGCAGAGCTGGTCAAGTGTTCGACAGCCAGGATGAAAACCGGATTGTTCCTCTTGAATCCAGCCCAACGATATCCCCGGTCAAGGTCAACAGCTCCCTCAAAGCCTTGATGTAGAAAAATATAGCCTATAATTTATTTAAATCACAACGGGACCGACGTTTTGACCTAACCTGGTCTTCCTTAGGGTATTTACAGATGTGATTGAAATGTTCTGGTTTTAGGTTTAATTTCCTGATCTGAGAATCTTATGTGTAGTTTTTGTCTTTTATGTTGAACATTACAGATATTTATGGAACCAGATTTTTGTGACTGTATAAAAGAGGTTTTGATGTTGATGAGTGTTCCCTAAGCAGCACTACAATTGTGTCGTTTTGATTCACTGAGCTGTTCCTCATCCTGGAATGTGACAGAGCCTGATCCACCCTCTCTTATCTCTCTCTGCTCTCAAACTGAACTGATGTTTCCTCGTTCCTTCACAGATTGGACTTGAATATCAGCGAACAACCCAATGACTAAATACAGCGAACATGCACTATATTGTTTTGGACCTCAGTTTGGCCTCAGTTAGGTTTACGTAGTGACCACCAGCATAGTTTGAAACAGAAACAAACAGACTCTTCACTTTGTTCTCCTGCTGGAAAGCAAGTGATCATGTGTGATATTTTTGATAATAATCTGCTTTAATGTTAATTTGTTCTTCCATTAATTTAAACCAGCATCACTGCAGTGTGTTTAGATATTTTAAGCAGCTGTTTCATTCTTGATGCTTGTGTATAATAAATGTTTTGACACTAATCAATAAAACTTACTTACACTTATGATGATGGCATAACCTCTTCAGTGTGATGTCTATTGGGTCATTTGGAACAGCTGAAGGGACGTTATTATTCACATGTATTAAACTGTTCATTTTCTAATATGCATTCAGTCATTTCAGTCTCCAATCTAAACTAAAGAGGCAAATGATCTGGTGCGTTTAGGTCCTGTGGAATCCATGATTACAAGTACCTTGTTTGGTTTCTTTTAAAACATCAAAGTACAACTTTTTTTCAAATTCTAACCATAAGAAGTAAAACTACTAAACTACTTCAAAGATTTTGTCAAACTATTCAAAAATATTGAGAAACCACCAGTGACAGAGCTTTATATTTTGAAAATTAGCAATAAACTTCATTGTCAAAGTCGTAAACACACAGTATCAAATTGTTCCTGAAACAAAGCCAAACCTGATCACCTCCCTCTTCTTCCCTCTCTTAAACCATAATCGGCTCCACCCTGCATGTGTTTCCTTGTTCCGTCTCCTTCAGATTTACAGTTTGAAGATGGGTGGAACCAGTCCAAGTCCATCCAAGACCAAGGTCAAGGTCAAGTACATGGTCTTCTCTTGGAATCAAGTCGACTACATTTTTACTTTGTCTTGGTCTTGGTCTTGGTGATGGAGTCCTATCTCTTGAGCAGATGGTCTTGAGATGAAACACTATCAGTCAAGTATTTGCCAATCCATTTAGTCTGAACCATGTGAATTATGGCTCTCCACTCTTCCTAGTGATCAAGGATTATGGTTCCAGTGGAACTGTCACACTGCTCTTTTCAAAAGGGCAGAGGTATTTGAAACCATCATCTTACAGCTTTATAAAGAAAATAAAACTGTTCTGCCAGTCAGTGTGATCTCTTTGGCAACATTCTTCCCTTCACCACTCTGGCAAAAATATTGGTGCAGGATCTGTGGATGACACAAAAAGGCTGGGATGAACAGGTCTGGTGCATTGAGACACTGGATTTCCTTGAAAGCTGACTTGTTTGTTTTATTTCTTTCAGAGAATCAAATATTAAAATACAACTTTTACTCAAATTTTGATTCTAAATCTATCAAATACTTAAACTTTATCAAACTATTCAAAAACTATTGAGAAATCAGCAGTGATTGAACTCTGTATTTTAAAGTGTTAAATTAGCTGCATTCAAATCTGCATTCAAAACACACAGTATTCAAATGCTTCTCCTTCTGGAACAGGTAAAACCTGATTATCTCCCTCTTCTTCCTGCTCCCAAACACAATCAGCTCCACCTTGCATGTGTTTCCTTGTTCCGTCTCCTTCAGATCTACAGGTTGAAGATGGGTGGAACCAACATGTGGTGAAGAGGAGGAGCTGACAGACCCCATTCACTGCAGAGACACATGTTGTTGAGATCAGAGCTCAAACTAGATTCACTTCTGAGCAACAGAAACTCAGACAGTTGTCGTCTGTGAGAGGTGAAATGGCGCAAAAAGGAGTTCATCTGGACCAGGAGACCTTCTCTTGTTCCATCTGTCTGGATCTACTGAAGGATCCAGTGACTATTCCCTGTGGACACAGCTACTGCTTCAACTGTATTAAAACCCACTGGGATGGAGAGGATGGGGAGAAAATCTACAGCTGTCCTCAGTGTAGGAAGAACTTAAGACCAAGACCTGACCTGGTGAAAAACACCATGTTAGCAGCTTTAGTGGAGGAGCTGAAGAAGACTGGATTCCAAGCTGCTCCTGCTGATCACTGCTATGCTGGACGTGAAGATGTGGCCTGTGATGTCTGCACTGGGAGGAAACTCAAAGCTGTCAAGTCCTGCTTGACGTGTGTGATCTCTTATTGTGAGAAACATCTGAAGCTTCATTATGAATCCCTAGCTTTTGAAAAGCACAAGCTGGTGGAGCCCTCCAAGAAGCTCCAGGAGAACATCTGCTCTCGTCATGATGAGGTGATGAAGATGTTCTGCCGCACTGATCAGCAGTGTATCTGTTATCTCTGCTCTGTGGATGAACATAAAGGCCACGACACAGTCTCAGCTGCAGCAGAAAGGACTGAGAGGCAGAGAGAGCTGGAGCTGAGTCGACAAAAGATCCAGCAGAGAATCCAGGACAGAGAGAAAGATGTGAAGGTGCTTCAACAGGAGGTGGAGGCCATCAATGGCTCTGCTGATAAAGCAGTGGAGGACAGTGAGAAGATCTTCACTCAGCTGATCCGTCTCATGGAGAAAAGAAGCTCTGAGCTGAAGCAGCAGATCAGATCCCAGCAGGAAACTCAAGTGAGTGGAGTCAAAGAGCTTGAGAAGAAGCTGGAGCAGGAGATCACTGAGCTGAAGAGGAAAGACGCTGAGCTGAAGCTGCTGTCACACACAGAGGATCACACCCAGTTTCTACACAACTACCCCTCACTGTCAGCACTCAGTCCATCTACACACTCATCCAGCATCAATATCCGTCCTCTCAGACACTTTGAGGATGTGACAGCAGCTGTGTCAGAGCTCAGAGATCAACTACAGGACCTTCTGCTTGACTCATGGACAAACATCTCACTGACAGAGACTCAAGTGGATGTTTTACTGTCACCACCAGAGCCCAGGACCAGAGCTGACTTCTTAAGATGTTCACAGGAAATCACACTGGATCCAAACACAGCAAACACATATCTGTTATTATCTGAGGGAAACAGGAAAGTAACACGAGTTAAAGATCAGTCTTATTCTAGTCACCCAGACAGATTCACTACATATCCTCAGGTCCTGAGTAGAGAAAGTCTGACTGGACGTTGTTACTGGGAGGTGGAGTGGAGAGGAGGAACAGTTTATGTAGCAGTCGCATACAAGAATATCAGCAGAGCAGGGAATGAAAGTTGGGTTGGAGGTAGTGACAAATCTTGGTCATTAGTTTGTTACAACAACAGTTTCTCATTTTGTTACAACAAGATCAAGACTCCAGTCTCAGGTCCTTGGTCCTCCAGAGTAGGAGTGTACCTGGATCACATGGCAGGTATTCTGTCCTTCTACAGCGTCTCTGAAACCATGACTCTCCTCCACAGAGTCCAGACCACATTCACTCAGCCTCTACATGTTGGATTTTATTTTGGTTGGTCTATTGGAGCTACAGCAGAGTTGTGTAAACTCAAATAGACAAAGATCATTGAAGGAGCAGTTGGTTAAAATCTGTATTTTAGTTCATCACTTTCTTTAGTCTCCATGTTTGTTGCTAAAAGCTCATTGCTGTTGTGTCTCTGCACTGCACAGAGATCACCTGTCAATCAAACATTGTGGGTGGGACTTTGACCTCTTGTCATTTCTTGTTGTGTTGATGTTTGAGTTTGTTGAGGTGGAGCTGGAGCCATGGAGGAGATCACTGCTCATGATGATGTTTCTTTACCTAAACTCACATTTCTCCATGAAAATAGAAACTTCTCTGAGCTCTGAATGTTTGTTGGATATTTGTGTTGATGTGTTTGTGTTTAATTGTTTATCCTTGAATACATGGGCTATTTGGTCTTTTTGTTTTCTTTTATTCTCCTTGTGTAAAGAAATATATCTATAGATTACATTTACATGGATGTCAGATTAAATCTTTTTAAGTTGAGGTGAAACAGTGATTGTGTGGATGAAGTGAATGTGTTAATGAAATCACTGAGTCATTTAAGAGACTTTACTGATCAATGTTTGAACAAATGGAAACTTCACATCATCAATAAAACTGAATGAATCAAACACTTTCTTGTCTTCCATCTTTCCCACGTGCCCTGAATGCAGCATCAGTGTACCAGGCTGTGACTCCTGTGAACAAACTGACTCAGTGTGATGTCACATATATTTAAATGTGTCTCCACTGGTGTTGTTTTAAGTTTCCAGAGGCTGAGTTTTTCCTCGTCTTCCTGCAAATCTGACAACTGATGTTCGACACAAGAGGGCGCCGTCCTCCTGCTGACCAGGGAGGTAGTGGAGGTTAAAGCTCCTCAACTCACTGTGTCTGAAGATTTTAGTGAAGATGATGATTTTAGTCTGATTAGATTTATATTAAAAGGGCCTGATGTCATTCATCCTGGTTAGTGATGTGAAGCTTCTGTAAGTCAGTAGAAATTCTTATTTAAAATTTAATTAAACGTAGAAAATGTTGTTTTTATTTCAATTATCAGAAAATGTTAATAGAAAAATGATGAATTCATGTAGTTTGTGTTTTAATGTGACTATACCCGACTCTTATTATAAAGTAACTGATCATGTATGTGTGACAGTATTGATAGTGATCTGCTTTGATGTTAATTTGTTCCATTTATTTAAACTGGCTTCACTGTAGTGTGTTGAGTTGTTTTAAACAACACCTGTTTGTTTCATTCTTGATGCTTGTGTCTATGTATAAATGCACTGACACTAATCAATAAAACTTTTATGTTTGAAGTCATGATCATGGTGTAACCTCGTCAGTGTGACGTCTGTTGGGTCATTTGGATCAACTGAAGAGACGTTAATAATCACATGTGGAATTCACAATTACAAGAACTCACCTCTTTGGTTTATTTCTGTAAAAGTATCAAATATTAAAATACAACTCTTGCTCAAAAACATGAGAAATAAAGATGTGTTGTCAAACTTGTAAGCACACATTATCAAACAGCTCCTCCTACTGGAACAAAGTCCAACCTGATCACCTCCCTCTTCTTCCTGCTCTCAAACACAGTGAGCTCCTCCCTGGTCATGTGTTTCCTTGTTCCCTCCCCTTCAGATCTACAGTTTGAAGATGGGTGGAACCAACATGTGGTGAAGAGGAGGAGCTGACAGGCCCCGTTCACTGCAGAGACACATGTTGTTGAGATCAGAGCTCAAACTAGTTTCACTTCTGAGCAACAGAAACTCAGACAGTCGTCGTCTGTGAGAGGTGAAATGGAGCAGAAAGGAGTTCATCTGGACCAGGAGACCTTCTCTTGTTCCATCTGTCTGGATCTACTGAAGGATCCAGTGACTATTCCCTGTGGACACAGCTACTGCTTCAACTGTATTAAAACCCACTGGGATGAAGAGGATGGGAAGAAAATCTACAGCTGTCCTCAGTGTAGGAAGAACTTCACACCAAGACCTGACCTGGTGAAAAACACCATGTTAGCAGCTTTAGTGGAGGAGCTGAAGAAGACTGGACTCCAAGCTGCTCCTGCTGATCACTGCTATGCTGGACCTGAAGATGTGGCCTGTGATGTCTGCACTGGGAGGAAACTCAAAGCTGTCAAGTCCTGTTTGATGTGTCCGGCCTCCTACTGTGAGAAACACCTGCAACTTCATTATGATGTGGCTCCATTAAAGAAACACAAGCTGGTGGAGCCCTCCAAGAAGCTGCAGGAGAACATCTGCTCTCGTCATCATGAGGTGATGAAGATGTTCTGCCGCACTGATCAGCAGTGTATTTGTTATCTCTGCTCTGTGGATGAACATAAAGGCCACGACACAGTCTCAGCTGCAGCAGAAAGGACTGAGAGGCAGAGAGAGCTGGAGCTGAGTCGACAAAACATCCAGCAGAGAATCCAGGACACAGAGAAAGATGTGAAGGTGCTTCAACAGGAGGTGGAGGCCATCAATGGCTCTGCTGATAAAGCAGTGGAGGACAGTGAGAAGATCTTCACTCAGCTGATCCGTCTCATGGAGAAAAGAAGCTCTGAGCTGAAGCAGCAGATCAGATCCCAGCAGGAAACTCAAGTGAGTGGAGTCAAAGAGCTTGAGAAGAAGCTGGAGCAGGAGATCATTGAGCTGAAGAGGAAAGACGCTGAGCTGAAGCTGCTGTCACACACAGAGGATCACACCCAGTTTCTACACAACTACCCCTCATTGTCAGCACTCAGTCCATCTACACACTCATCCAGCATCGATATCCGTCCTCTCACACACTTTGAGGATGTGACAGCAGCTGTGTCAGAGCTCAGAGATCAACTACAGGACCTTCTGAGAATCACATGGACAAACATCTCACTCACAGAGACTGAAGTGGATGTTTTACTGTCACCACCAGAGCCCAGGACCAGAGCTGACTTCTTAAGATATTCACAGGAAATCACACTGGATCCAAACACAGCATACAAACATCTGTTATTATCTGAGGGAAACAGGAAAGTAACATATATGGGTAAAAAACAGTTTTATCCTGATCACCCAGACAGATTCACTTCATATGTTCAAGTCCTGAGTAGAGAGAGTCTGACTGGACGTTGTTACTGGGAGGTGGAGAGGAGACGAGGAGGAGTTATTGTAGCAGTCGCATACAAGAATATCAGCAGAGCAAGGGGAGAAAGTTGGTTTGGACGTAATTACAAATCTTGGGCGTTAGATTGTCTCAACAAAAGTTTCACATTTTGGTTCAACAACATCCAGACTCCAGTCTCAGGTCCTCAGTCCTCCACAGTAGGAGTGTACCTGGATCACAGAGCAGGTATTCTGTCCTTCTACAGCGTCTCTGAAACCATGACTCTCCTCCACAGAGTCCAGACCACATTCACTCAGCCTCTACATGCTGGAATTGCGCTTGGTTCTGAAGCCACAGCAGAGTTGTGTAAACTCAAATAGACAAAGATCATTGAAGGTGCAGTTGGTTAAAATCTGTATTTTAGTTAATCACTTTCTTTAGTCTCCATGTTTGTTGCTAAAAGCTCATTGCTGTTGTGTCTCTGCACTGCACAGAGATCACCTGTCAATCAAACATTGTGGGCGGGACTTTGACCTCTTGTCATTTCTTGTTGTGTTGATGTTTGAGTTTGTTGAGGTGGAGCTGGAGCCGTGGAGGAGATCACTGCTCATGATGATGTTTCTTTACCTAAACTCACATTTCTCCATGAAAATAGAAACTTCTCTGAGCTCTAAATGTTTGTTGGATATTTGTGTTGATGTTTGTCTTTAATTGTTTATCCTTGACTACATGGGCTATTTGGTCTTTTTGTTTTCTTTTATTCTCCTTGTGTAAAGAAATATATCTATAGATTACATTTACATGGATGTCAGATCAAATCTTTTTAGGTTGAGGTGAAACAGTGATTGTGTGGATGAAGTGAATCTGTCAATGAAATCACTGAGTCATTTAAGAGACTTTACTGATCAATGTGTGAACAAATGGAAACTTCATATCATCAATAAAACTGAATGAATCAAACACTTTCTTGTCTTCCATCTTTCCCACGTGCCGTGAATGCAGCATCAGTGTACCAGGCTGTGACTCCTGTGAACAAACTGACTCAGTGTGATGTCACATATTTAAATGTGTCTCCACTGGTGTTGTTTTAAGTTTCCAGAGGCTGAGTGAAGTTTTTCCTCGTCTTCCTGCAGCGACCATCACAGCAGGTGAACTGAAATCAGAAAACTGATGCTCAACACAAGAGGGCGCTGTCCTCCTGCTGACCAGGAGGTAGTGGAGGTTAAAGCTCCTCAACTCACTGTGTCTGAAGGTTTTAGTGAAGATGATGATTTTAGTCTGATTAGGTTTATACTAAAAGGGCCTGATGTCATTCATCCTGGTTAGTGATGTGAAGCTGCCGTAAGTCATTAGAAATTCTTCTTTAAAGTTTAATTAAACATAGAAAATGTTGTTTTTATGTAGTTTGTGTTTTAACGTGACTATACCCGACTCTTATTATAAAGTAACTGATCATGTATGTGTGACATTTTTGATAGTGATCTGCTTTGATGTTAATTTGTTCCATTTATTTAAACTGGCTTCACTGTAGTGTGTTGAGTTGTTTTAAACAACACCTGTTTCATTCTTGATGCTTGTGTCTATGTATAAATGCACTGACAGTAATCAATAAAACTTTTATATCTGCAGTCATGATCATGGTGTAACCTCGTCAGTGTGACGTCTGTTGGGTCATTTGGATCAACTGAAAACACGTTATTAATCACATGTTGAACTCACAATTACAAGAACTGACCTCTTTGGTTTATTTCTGTAAAAGTATTTAATATTAAAATACAACTTTTACTCAAAAAAAAGAGAAATAAAGATGTGTTGTCAAAGTTGCAAACACACAGTATCAAACAGCTCCTCCTACTGGAACAAAGTCCAACCTGATCACCTCCCTCTTCTTCCTGCTCTCTAACACAGTGAGCTCCACTCTGTTCATGTGTTTCCTTGTTCCCTCCCCTTCAGATCTACAGTTTGAAGATGGGTGGAACCAACATGTGGTGAAGAGGAGGAGCTGACAGGCCCCGTTCACTGCAGAGACACATGTTGTTGAGATCAGAGCTCAAACTAGTTTCACTTCTGAGCAACAGAAACTCAGACAGTCGTCGTCTGTGAGAGGTGAAATGGCGCAGAAAGGAGTTCATCTGGACCAGGAGACCTTCTCTTGTTCCATCTGTCTGGATCTACTGAAGGATCCAGTGACTATTCCCTGTGGACACAGCTACTGCTTCAACTGTATTAAAACCCACTGGGATGAAGAGGATGGGAAGAAAATCTACAGCTGTCCTCAGTGTAGGAAGAACTTCACACCAAGACCTGACCTGGTGAAAAACATAATGTTTTCAGCTTTAGTGGAGGAGCTGAAGAAGACTGGACTCCAAGCTGCTCCTGCTGATCACTGCTATGCTGGACCTGAAGATGTGGCCTGTGATGTCTGCACTGGGAGGAAACTCAAAGCTGTCAAGTCCTGTCTGACGTGTGTGATCTCTTATTGTGAAAAACACCTGAAACTTCATTATGAATCCTTGGCTTTTGAAAAGCACAAGCTGGTGGAGCCCTCCAAGAAGCTCCAGGAGAACATCTGCTCTCGTCATGATGAGGTGATGAAGATGTTCTGCCGCACTGATCAGCAGTGTATTTGTCTTGTCTGCCTGGATGAACATGAAGGCCACAAAATAGTCTCAGCTGCAGCAGAAAGGACTGAGAGGCAAAGAGAGCTGGAGCTGAGTCGACAAAACATCCAGCAGAGAATCCAGGACAGAGAGAAAGATGTGAAGGTGCTTCAACAGGAGGTGGAGGCCATCAATGGCTCTGCTGATAAAGCAGTGGAGGACAGTGAGAAGATCTTCACTCAGCTGATCCGTCTCATGGAGAAAAGAAGCTCTGAGCTGAAGCAGCAGATCAGATCCCAGCAGGAAACTCAAGTGAGTGGAGTCAAAGAGCTTGAGAAGAAGCTGGAGCAGGAGATCACTGAGCTGAAGAGGAAAGACGCTGAGCTGAAGCTGCTGTCACACACAGAGGATCACACCCAGTTTCTACACAACTACCCCTCACTGTCAGCACTCAGTCCATCTACACACTCATCCAGCATCAATATCCGTCCTCTCAGACACTTTGAGGATGTGACAGCAGCTGTGTCAGAGCTCAGAGATCAACTACAGGACCTTCTGAGAGACACATGGACAAACATCTCACTGACAGAGACTCAAGTGGATGTTTTACTGTCACCACCAGAGCCCAGGACCAGAGCTGACTTCTTAAGATATTCACGGGAAATCACACTGGATCCAAACACAGCAAACACATGGCTGGTTTTATCTGAGGGAAACAAGAAAGTAACAGCGCCGGGTAAAGATCAGTCTTATTCTCGTCACCCAGACAGATTCGCTAAATATTGTCAGGTCCTGAGTAGAGAGAGTCTGACTGGACGTTGTTACTGGGAAGTGGAGTGGAGAGGAGGAAGAGTTCGTGTAGCAGTCGCATACAAGAATATCAGTAGAGCAGGGGAGGAAAGTGAGTTTGGACGTAATGACAAATCTTGGACATTAGAGTGTAACAACAACAGTTTCATATTTTATTTCAACAACATAGAGACTCCAGTCTCAGGTCATCAGTCCTCCAGAGTAGGAGTGTACCTGGATCACAGAGCAGGTATTCTGTCCTTCTACAGCGTCTCTGAAACCATGACTCTCCTCCACAGAGTCCAGACCTCATTCACTCAGCCTCTACATGCTGGATTTGGTCATTACTGTATGAGCGACACAGCAGAGTTGTGTAAACTCAAATAGACAAAGATCATTGAAGGAGCATTTGGTTAAAATCTGTATTTTAGTTCATCACTTTCTTTAGTCTCCATGTTTGTTGCTAAAAGCTCATTGCTGTTGTGTCTCTGCACTGCACAGAGATCACCTGTCAATCAAACATTGTGGGCGGGACTTTGACCTCTTGTCATTTCTTGTTGTGTTGATGTTTGAGTTTGTTGAGGTGGAGCTGGAGCCGTGGAGGAGATCACTGCTCATGATGATGTTTCTTTACCTAAACTCACATTTCTCCATGAAAATAGAAACTTCTCTGAACTCTAAATGTTTGTTGGATATTTGTGTTGATGTGTTTGTGTTTAATTGTTTATCCTTGACTACATGGGCTATTTGGTCTTTTTGTTTTCTTTTATTCTCCTTGTGTAAAGAAATATATCTATAGATTACATTTACATGGATGTCAGATTAAATGTTTTTAGGTTGAGGTGAAACAGTGATTGTGTGGATGAAGTGAATCTGTTAATGAAATCACTGAGTCATTTAAGAGACTTTACTGATCAATGTGTGAACAAATGGAAACTTCATATCATCAATAAAACTGAATGAATCAAACACTTTCTTGTCTTCCATCTTTCCCACGTGCCCTGAATGCAGCATCAGTGTACCAGGCTGTGACTCCTGTGAACAAACTGACTCAGTGTGATGTCACATATATTTAAATGTGTCTCCACTGATGTTGTTTTAAGTTTCCAGAGGCTGAGTGAAGTTTTTCCTCGTCTTCCTGCAGCGACCATCACAGCAGGTGAACAACTGAAATCTGAAAACTGATGCTCGACACAAGAGGGCGCCGTCCTCCTGCTGACCAGGAGGTAGTGGAGGTTAAAGCTCCTCAACTCACTGTGTCTGAAGGTTTTAGTGAAGATGATGATTTTAGTCTGATCAGGTTTATACTAAAAGGGCCTGATGTCATTCATCCTGGTTAGTGATGTGAAGCTGCTGTAAGTCATTAGAAATTCTTCTTTAAAGTTTAATTAAACATAGAAAATGTTGTTTTTATGTAGTTTGTGTTTTAACGTGACTATACCCGACTCTTATTATAAAGCAACTGATCATGCATGTGTGACATTTTTTATAATGATCTGCTTTGATGTTAATTTGTTCCATTTATTTAAACTGGCTTCACTGTAGTGTGTCAAGTTGTTTTAAACAACACCTGTTTGTTTCATTCTTGATGCTTGTGTCTATGTATAAATGCACTGACACTAATCAATAAAACTTTTATATTTGCAGTCATGATCATGGTGTAACCTCGTCAGTGTGACGTCTGTTGGGTCATTTGGATCAACTGAAAACACGTTATTTATCACATGTTGAACTCACAATTACAAGAACTCACCTCTTTGGTTTATTTCTGTAAAAGTATCAAATATTAAGATACAACTCTTGTAAAACATGAGAAATAAAGATGTGTTGTCAAATTTGCAAACACACAGTATCAAACAGCTCCTCCTACTGGAACAAAGTCCAACCTGATCACCTCCCTCTTCTTCCTGCTCTCAGTGAGCTCCATCCTGTCCATGTGTTTCCTTGTTCCCTCCCCTTCAGATCTACAGTTTGAAGATGGGTGGAACCAACATGTGGTGAAGAGGAGGAGCTGACAGGCCCCGTTCACTGCAGAGACACATGTTGTTGAGATCAGAGCTCAAACTAGTTTCACTTCTGAGCAACAGAAACTCAGACAGTCGTCGTCTGTGAGAGGTGAAATGGAGCAGAAAGGAGTTCATCTGGACCAGGAGACCTTCTCTTGTTCCATCTGTCTGGATCTACTGAAGGATCCAGTGACTATTCCCTGTGGACACAGCTACTGCTTCAACTGTATTAAAACCCACTGGGATGAAGAGGATGGGAAGAAAATCTACAGCTGTCCTCAGTGTAGGAAGAACTTCACACCAAGACCTGACCTGGTGAAAAGCACCATGTTAGCAGCTTTAGTGGAGGAGCTGAAGAAGACTGGACTCCAAGCTGCTCCTGCTGATCACTGCTATGCTGGACCTGAAGATGTGGCCTGTGATGTCTGCACTGGGAGGAAACTCAAAGCTGTCAAGTCCTGTCTGACGTGTCCGGCCTCCTACTGTGAGAAACACCTGCAGCCTCATTATGAAGCAGCTCCATTAAAGAAACACAAGCTGGTGGAGCCCTCCAAGAAGCTCCAGGAGAACATCTGCTCTCGTCATGATGAGGTGATGAAGATGTTCTGTCGCACTGATCAGCAGTGTATCTGTTATCTCTGCTCTGTGGATGAACATAAAGGCCACGACACAGTCTCAGCTGCAGCAGAAAGGACTGAGAGGCAGAGAGAGCTGGAGCTGAGTCGACAAAAGATCCAGCAGAGAATCCAGGACAGAGAGAAAGATGTGAAGGTGCTTCAACAGGAGGTGGAGGCCATCAATGGCTCTGCTGATAAAGCAGTGGAGGACAGTGAGAAGATCTTCACTCAGCTGATCCGTCTCATGGAGAAAAGAAGCTCTGAGCTGAAGCAGCAGATCAGATCCCAGCAGGAAACTCAAGTGAGTGGAGTCAAAGAGCTTGAGAAGAAGCTGGAGCAGGAGATCACTGAGCTGAAGAGGAAAGACGCTGAGCTGAAGCTGCTGTCACACACAGAGGATCACACCCAGTTTCTACACAACTACCCCTCACTGTCAGCACTCAGTCCATCTACACACTCATCCAGCATCAATATCCGTCCTCTCAGACACTTTGAGGATGTGACAGCAGCTGTGTCAGAGCTCAGAGATCAACTACAGGACCTTCTGAGAGACACATGGACAAACATCTCACTGACAGAGACTCAAGTGGATGTTTTACTGTCACCACCAGAGCCCAGGACCAGAGCTGACTTCTTAAGATATTCACAGGAAATCACACTGGATCCAAACACAGCACACACACGTCTGTTATTATCTGAGGGAAACAGAAAAGTAACACGAGGTGAAGATCAGTCTTATTCTCGTCACCCAGACAGATTCACTACATCTTGGCAGGTCCTGAGTAGAGAGAGTCTGACTGGACGTTGTTACTGGGAGGTGGAGAGGATTGGAACAGTTGATGTAGCAGTTGCATACAAGAATATCAACAGATCAGGGGGAGGATGTGAGTTTAAACATAATGACAAATCTTGGGCATTAAATTGTTACAACAACAGATTCACATTTTGGTTCAACAGCATCCAGACTCCAGTCTCAGGTCCTCAGTCCTCCAGACTAGGAGTGTACCTGGATCACAGAGCAGGTATTCTGTCCTTCTACAGCGTCTCTGAAACCATGACTCTCCTCCACAGAGTCCAGACCACATTCACTCAGCCTCTACATGCTGGATTTTACATAGGTTCTGGATCCACAGAGTTGTGTAAACTCAAATAGACAAAGATCATTGAAGATGCAGTTGGTTAAAATCTGTATTTTAGTTCATCACTTTCTTTAGTCTCCATGGTTGTTGCTAAAATCTAACTTGAAACTGAAACTTCTCTGAGCTCTAAATGTTTGTTGGATATTTGTGGTGATGTGTTTGTGTTGTTGCTGTTTATCTTTGACTAGGCTATATATTTGGGCATTTTTTCTCAATGTGTAAACAAAGAAATGTAGAATCACATTTACATTTATGTGTTTGTCAGACCAAATGTTGTTCAAATCAACTCATTTATAAGGTGTGTGAGATTTAATCAAACTGTA
Organism: Decapterus maruadsi; assembly: GCA_030347415.2. Lineage (NCBI taxonomy): Eukaryota > Metazoa > Chordata > Actinopteri > Carangiformes > Carangidae > Decapterus > Decapterus maruadsi. The sequence goes on along the minus strand of CM064906.1, from coordinate 29,572,314 downwards.
AATAAGATGTTTTTGAGATTCAGGTGAAATAAAGTGATTGTAAGTAAATCTGTTCATGAAATCACTTAACAAGAGTCATTTAAAACTTATCCAATTGTGTTGATGTGTTTGTGTTGTTTTTTGGGATTTAGCAGAGAAATCACCAGACCTTCATTTATCACTGAGGTTTTCTCACTGTGGAAACTAAGAAATCTACAGTCACATTTACATTGATGTGTTTGTCAAATCACACAAAGTTTATGATGTTTTATGAACGAGTGATTTTTTATAAGATGATTTAACATATTTCAGGTTAAACAAAGTCATTGTGTGGTGAACATGTTCATGAATACAATAAAGCTGATTTCATTATCAGTATGTTAAATGTTTTCTTCCATTTTACCAACAGGATGTGGTTCAAAACTTACCGGAGAAAATATGAAACCAATAAGAAAGAATAACTGAGGCAGTTGAGTTTTCCCAACCTGAAACACAACAAAGTACAGTTTTGATTAAAAACACTGTAGTGAATCTATTTCCAGCTTTCTCGATTTAAGTAGCTTTTCTCATGAAGTGGTGAATTGGCTATAAGCTGTTGCATAAAAACTAAAAAGCTCATTATGGAAACTTAAGAAACTTAATGTCTTAAAGCTATAGTCCATAACTAGGTGTCTGTAAATAACCGTTTCACCCAAGCCACTACAAGAGGAGATGATACAACGCTGAGTAAGCCGTTCGGCTCCTCTAACACCTTGCGGTGTTAGGGCCGATCCAAGTACCTACCCCCAGGCAGGGACTCCGTTCGACCCCGTAAAAGTTCCTGTAAGTGGCCCTGTGGGGGAGGTTCCTGCAGTGGAGACACACCAACGGAGCTGGCCCCGTAAAATTACCCCTAAGTTCCTGCAGTGGAAACGCGCCTCATATCATTTCTAGAGGCCAACAGCCTGGCCTGCACATAAATGTATACATGTGTATTACAGCAGAGCAGTTTGGCACCCCAACATCACACTGGCACTGCACCATCGAGGAAGCTTTGACCTACCTTGACATTACTGAACTTCCGTGCAAACATGTTGCAGGCCACCAAGATATTTCACTTAAAGGGACAACGAGGAGTTTCTAATTGGCTATATGAAAGTCTCGTATTAATGTGGATGTATCTACGTTACCCACACTTGTTAATGGTTCCATATTCGATAAATATATCGTTTTCGTTTTTTATTTATTTTGATATTATCATTTATTGGTCGGCTCGACCAGCATTTCCGCTGAAGACGGCGCACTTTACGGCAGCCGGCTACGCGAGTTCGCGGACAGGAGCGCTTTGACAGAATACCGAGATGGAGAGAAAAAGAAAACGATCCGAACAGAGTCTACAGGCTAAACGTTTATCAGACAGACTTAGAAGTAAAAGAAGAGTCCACCTCGGGGCGGCCTACACAAGGTGGATAGAATTGCGGGATAAAAAAGGACTGAAAACCGACGCCGATTTGGCCCTTCTCCTCCTTGACAGGTAATGTTATCAATATGTGTTTGTGCTAACGTGAGCTAACATAAAATAAGTTTGCTACAAGTGTGCTAAAGCAGTTGACGTTTCATAGCATTTGATTATTTTGAACCGTGTCTTTTTGGAAATAAAGGTTATAATAATAATAATTTGGATATGTGTGTCTATTGTGTACGTGCGTCTGTTGTTTTTTGTAGGCTATTTGTTTATTGTATGTTATAGTAAACGCTTTGTCAAAGTTGCTTTGACAACACACGATGTCACAAGATTAGGCGATACCCCGTTGTCATATATTTCGGATGCTAACAACACAACAACACTGGTTTTGAAAAAATTAAATTAAATTATTTAAAAAATTAGGGGAAAATAATTTCCTATCACCTTTACCTTTGTCAATCATAATGTTGCTCTTAGTTGCACTGTATTTGATTTCAGAGTCGAAGCCATATTGTGAACAGAGTTTCAATAACTGTGTTGATCCCAGCGTGTCCGTCGGGTGCAGCCAGAGTCGAATTCCACCACTAGAGTTTCTCCCTGACGCTCGGTTCCATTCGGCCCCGCTCGGCTGGGCTCGGCTTCACTCGGCTCCCCGCTCGGCTCCGCTCTGTTGGCGCTGTCTGTGTGTTTACCTCCCAGCGCAGCGCTGCTGTACTGTGGCCAGCTGCTGCTGCTGCACACATACACACCAGCAACAACCATCCGCAGCCTCGACTGAGCCTGGAAAATAGCTACTAAATGTAAGCTGCCCCGCGTTCAACCCTTCGCGGATTTCCCTCCTGCAGCGCCGTGGGTTTGTGACACTAAAAGCAGAGGTGAGTTAGATTTTTTTAAAATTTATTCTGGGGATATAAAAAAATAAATCGCACGAGCTCAATGACAACCCCGTGGTGCGGCTAAGTTAGCCGTTAGCTTAGCCGTTAGCTTCCTATCCCCGTGATGGAGGAGGTGGACTGTGAACATGGCGCCCTCCAAAACAAACGAACAGGTAGGTAGGCTAGTTACTGGTGACAATTTATGGCGGCAGATAATTAAAAGATTCACATGTGCTCTCAAACAAACAAACAAACACGTCCATGTCGTTGTTGTTGTGTCTGTGCTCAGCTAACGTTAACGTTAGCTACGTGAACAGTTTACTAGCACTGCTAACAAAAATGTAACTTACCCTCGATAGATAGCTTCACTCTTGGTGACGAACCGTTAATTTAACGCGCATATTCTTGGTTTTATATTGTCATTCTGCTTTAAATGAACACAAATAGGCCGATTTAACTCATATAGAAAAAGTTACATACCCTCCTCTTTGTCTGGACAAGCTTCTGGTGTTGGACGTTAGTTAGCATGCTAGCGGCTAAATCGAGATTGTTGAATGGAGCTAAGAGCCCGTGGCCTTCCTCCTGCTTGTCTGTCTGTCTCTTCTTTGTTGTTGCCGTACACGCACAAGTGAAGTGTAGCGTGTTTGTTTGAAAATAAAAACCGTTGTTGTGAAGTTTTGTGTGTGACAGCAGCAGCGCGGTTGTCTTTTAGCTGCACAACAACCGCCGCGTTTGGTGTCATGTTGTCGGTGTCAGTCGTGGTTGAGATCCGCGGGCTAACGGTGGAAAACCTGCTGGCATCACTATAACCTGTCAGACTGACAGTGTTGGTTCATAATAATCGATGTTATTTATATTTATATTTATAGTTATGAATCTATAGGTATGGATGTAGATTTTGATCAGTGTGAGGGGGACGAGCTGTTGTGTCGGCTTCTTCAAATAAGAGGTAAACAACAGCGCCGTGTCGCCTCTTTGTTTGTTTGCCATATTACAATATTTACTACTTGCACATGTGAAACCAGTAAATTTGACAGGTTTTTCTTTTTAACACTGGTGAAACATACAAGGGAGGGACGACTCAAATAATCTGGGATCTGTCATTAACAGGTGTGTGTGTGAGGATCATGAATGAAAAGGAAATGTGAATATTTGCTTTGCAAGTTGATTTATGGTTTGCGCCCCAAATCTTTTGCTTGTCCTCCTAAATTTTCAATCAAGTTATGAGTCCACTGTGCTCCTAGTAAAAGTCTGGAGTCCTGAGTGTCCATGTCAGCCCTCAGCAGACGCACATGGAGGCAGCAGGACAGCCCTGGTGGCACAGGTGGCCCCTAATCCACACCTAATACACTAGATATAGATTTTTAGATCTCACATTACTCCTTGTCACCTCAGTGCTCTCCTCTGTTTGTCTGCTCATCTGCCTTTTTTAATGTCCAACTATGTGATGTTTTTACACCAAGACCATGAGAAATATAGTTGTCACAGTAGCATACAAGGTAGAAAAATAAGCAAATATAGAAATATAAGACAGTTTTGTATAGGGCCGTAAGTTCGTGGTTCATCAGCTTTCACAAGACATTCATGCAGCAACAGTTACACAGGGAATGAGCTGGTTGAAGAGAAAACTGTACATGACTTGCAAATGATTTCATTTGAATAATTGTCCTTTCTGTTGTTGTTATTGTTGTTGTTATCTTCTTGCCTGTTGTTGTCATTTGTATAACAGACCCCAGGAAGACTAGCTGGTTGTGTCAACATCAGACAGCGAACATATAAAAATACAAAGAGAGACTTTCAGTACAGTTTTGTACCAAATTATTTCAAGAAGCGTATGTACAGTTATTGACAATAATAGAATAAAAATGATATACACAGTGTTGACAGTGTTAAGGCAGAAAAGAAAGAAACTATTGCACAGATGAGGAGGAGGGGGTGTATAGGAATGTACAGGTGTAATGTGTGCAGTTTGTACATAAAAACAGTGTAAATACAGCCTAAATAGTGGAATGGAAACCTGGAGATGTGTGTGAATTAGGGATGGGACTTTATGTCGACAAATCGACAAAAAATCGACACATGCTCCCCTCGACAAAAAAAAATAGAGTGTCGATTTGTCGAGGGGGCGGGGCTTGTGGGATTTCCAAATTGCTTTTTTTTTTTGCTTTTAATTTATTACATTTTCCTATCAAAATACACATTATACAGTGCCAATTTTCCTAAAATGAAATACAATATTTTAAATAAAACAAATCTACTTTTTGTAAATGAGATCGCTACTTGACCCTCATTCATACCTGCCTGTAGCCGACACGTGGGTCACTAATCAGCTGTTTTCCTGCCTCCTACGACCGTCTGTTTTCAACGAAGCCTTTTCAATAACCAATCGGTGGATCAATGGATTATCATTTACATGTTAGGATGGGTGTATTTGTGTAGTCTACTAATCTGACATAAACACGTTTACTGTCGCCGACTCCCGGTGCCTCGGAGCTTTTTTTTTTTTTTTCGACCTGACGAGAGCAGTGACAGCGAAGGCTCTGAGCGCAGGTTTGGTTTCCAGCAGCGGTGTGGAAGGCAGAGAGCCTCCACTCTCCCTGTTACAAGCTACAAGTCATTTATTATGCTGTTAATGACGGTTAAAAAAAAAAAAAAAAGGGAAATCCTGCATCGTTCTCCTCCTCTGCTGTCCTCTGATCAGAACGGAGTCCCTAGCAACGGCCCGTTTTACCTAGCAACGGTCTAACGTTCTGTTATTGTTCTGGAAATCCTACATAGTCAACCTTTAACGTGACGGGAGCATAGATATAAAATATAAATGTATCTATGGACGGGAGCGTGTGCGCGTGACAGGCGACAGAGTCGGCGGCGGCGGGGAGCAAGAGCAAGGTGTGGAGGAGTTTTATCAAAGTCAACGATAAGTTAGTGAGATGCAAATTGTGCAGCAAGGACTATGCTTTTCACACAACCACGTCAGGGATGCAGGCGCACCTCGACAAAAAACACCCGATGTCAGAGCAGCATGGACGCCTTCAAAGTGGACGGCGACTCCGCACGGCGGAATGTACGTGCTATTTGTAAGGATCTGAGAATAAACATTTTAAATTTATCTCACTTTCTTTCGTTTTTATTGTCACTGCTTTAAGGGTCAATATATATTGGACATTACAGCCATGTTTTTTGAGCCTAAAATGAACTAGTGCCACAGTGTCGAATATTTTCCACCCTCCGCATTGCTGCTGCTGTTGAAAAAAAAAAAAGGGCCGACAATTCGACAAAAAGTCGACACAAGGGCCTCGACAATCGACTTTCCAAATCCCGTGTCGTTCCCATCCCTAGTGTGAATAGTGCAAAAATGGCAGATCGATAGTGCAAGAAGAAGAAGAAGATGTTGTTCGGCCTCATCACCTCTTCCTTGTTCCATCCAAACGATCTCCTCTCTTTACAAGAATACAAACATTTTGCCTTTTTGACACAGAAGACTGTTAATTAATCCCACACATGGGAAATGTGGTTGTTACAGCGTTTGTAACATACAAGGTAAAAAAAAGTAGAAGAATATGCAAATATATAGAGATATAAAAAACAATGTAAGACAAACATATAGTTATAAATAAAACCTAGTATATGATTATATTCTCATTTGTTGTTTATTTTAAACTGTGTCCAGACGGTGAATTCAAACCAGGACTTTTTGTTGATGTAGGATTTAAAACGAGCAGGAAAAAATTAAATACAGTGAGTAATTTACAGTGGCAGGTTGATGTGAGTCTGACTTGTAACGCTAATATCACACACAACGCAGGCTGGTATTTGCGTATACTGTCTATGCTTAGTTTTCTATATCAGTATGAAACATTAAATATTTTCTGAGCTTAAGAAACGCTCTGATTCGACCACAACCACCGCGGATCCTCCTGCTTTCTGTTGATGTCGACCTCATTTGCATCCACTCTCGGGTAATTAGCGCCCATGCTCATCTGAAAAACCACATATTCACACTGTTACGATGATGATGATGATGATGATGATGATGAACATCCTCTCTCGACATCTGTCACGGCCTCTTCTGACACAAAAGTGCGCATCTCTCCCCCCTCCACCTCTCGTCGTTACGAAGACGCCCTGAGCATTACCATGGTTAGCTGTTTGGCTGCGATTTATGAAAGTGACATCCCAAGTTTCACGGATGGTTAAGAGGAGGACCGCATAAAATTGGATTTCAGGATATTCAGGGAAAAGGCCAGGCCTGTGCACCAGAGTGAGGACGGAGGCAAACCGGTATTATTCAGAGCCTTTTGAACGTCTTTCACAGTTTTTTCTTGTCAAATTCTCTCTGGCTTTTTTTTTTTTTTTTTTTGGGAGCTTCCTTCGAAACCAGTTTCTTTTCTTGTAAGGAGGCCAGGAAACGGTGTGCTGCATTATGAATATCCACTGATGTGTAATCAGCGCTTTTTCAGATAAATAAGGTTCCCAGATATGGATTTTAAATAAATAAATAAATGTAGTTAGGATGTAGACTCATTGTCAAGAATATGCACGCAAAAAAAACAACAATAAACGTTTCCTGGACTTGTTGCAGAATCAAAGTTTCTTCTGTTTCCCAACAACTTTTATTCAGACCATGTTGAGATATTGTGATTGAAAAAGCCACAAAAGCACAAATATCTAAAACATGCCTGTAGTTGGCAGTTTGCTTATGTTCCTGTGGAAAACATGGCAACAGCAATAATAAAAACAGAGAGAGGGGAAAGATGGCAGCGAACAGGGAAGAATAGAGCTCAGGTTCGTCCCCTCTCTGGATTTCACTCGTATAATTCTGTTCAATATAACTGAGAGAGTTGGTGTTTTATTAAAGTGTTAACAGTCTTCAATTCTTCAGCTGCCAATGAAATAAAAACTAGTCTTTTATGACGTCTCCGAAAAGTCCAAAAGGATCCGTTCCAGATCATTTGAAAGATCCGATAACAATTCATAAAATCCTTTGATCGATCCTTTGATATGCCGTTGCACTGTTTACTTAGGGATTGGGTCATGTTAAATAAATGTGCATTAATGTAAATTTAATGTAAACATGAATGTTTCTAAGTAATACACCAGGTTAGAGAGTTTCATCTTTGTACAATCTGCAGCATTAACTTTGTGAGACCAAGCAGATTGGTTATTAAAACTGAAATATCTCTAAATGAATCGATATTCGATCGAATCGGAATCAAATCAACTCATTAAATCAGTCGTGATTCCCGGCTCTAGTGTTTATTGGAACAAAAAATCCAAAAAACAGTAGCAAAAAGGAAAAATAATAATAAAGATGATGATAATAATGGTGATGGTTGTGTTCAAACTCCAAACGCCACCACAACAAGTAAAAGGAAATAACCACGCTCGCTCAGTGTGTCAATGCAAAGACATAAACCCATATGTAAAGAAACAATGCAAAGTTTTCCAGCAGTATTTAAATGGATGAGGCGGTAGTTTTTCTTTTTTTGTGACGGTGGAATAGGAACAAACGTTTCAGATGAGTTGCACTGCAGCAGTTGTAGACGAGTAGTTGCACTGTGTTAATATTTACATAATGGAGCAGCATCGTCCTGAACACACCTGGTTTGTTATTCTCATATGGTATTTCTTTAACATTTGTTTTTATGGCCAGATGTAGCTGTTACATAACCATGAGGATGTTTTACATGCAGCGTGAGGAGGAACTCTGCAGGATTTTAACCTTAACTCAGCTCCATGTGTCCCTTCGCTGCAGCTCCTGAGTCCTAGTTCTGGTTAAACCAATGACTAGTAACTAGTTTAATGACAGATACGACTACACAGATACACCTGGTGACATGGTAGATGATAAATAACCTTATCCTCCGCTCCATGGATTGATTTCTCACCGGTTTTGTTGTTGGAAACAAATGCACCTGGAGGAGAGGAGGGTTAGAGACAGAGTTCCTCTTGCTGGTCTCTGGTCCAGTGTTTGGTGACTGCATCTCCCTCCTGACGCCGGTTCATGACGCTCAGTAACAACCTCACAGACGGTGACATGTGATCCTGCTGAGCGCCGGCTGCTCTTCTTCTTCTTCTTCTGCTGCATCACTCAGTCCAACAGGTTCCTGTCGCGCTGCTCCACCTGTTGGTTTCCCCGCTGCCGCCCGCTGACCTGGTCATTAGTTCATCTAATATCACCTCAGAGGCATCAAATTAAAAAATCTGAGCTTCAGAGAGACAAATACAACATACGACCAGCATGAAACGTTTTTTTCTTTTTCTCTTTTTTAATTGGCTGCACCTGTGTGGACAAAGTCAGTGAGATTAATGCATGGAAATGAATCGACTGTAAACAAATTGGCAGTTTTTACAAACCTGAAATGACTTGAACTTTTCTCTCTCTGATATTTGTTAAATATTGCATTTTATCACGTCTTCCTGGATTTATATAATGATGATATTGTGATAAATTTGGTATTTTGTTCTCTATTAATGGATAACCTGCACATTTTCTGTAAAACACAACTAACTAAACTCATTCTTAAAAAAGGGGGGGGTTGTATGGAGAGAATTAAGTATTTAATGTGATATTATCATGCAAAGCATATTAGACATTTTATTTTCTTGTGTCAAGATGATAACTACGTCCATCTTTTATCACTATAAACCTTTCTGCTGTATTTTGATTCAAACTCACAGTGAAACCGACTGTTTGTTCACAGCAGAAAACAAGTGGAGCTGCTGATTCGTTTTCCTTTGTTTATTTATTTGTTTCTCTCCCTTTGTTTCCCACAGTTGCGATGAACAAGGAAATCATGTCCCGTGTGGTGAAGAAGAGGCAGGCGGACCCCAAGGTGGTCCAGTACGTGTGGGCGGCCATCGAGGTCATCCGCAACCAGAAACAGATCGCAAACATGGACCGGATCTCCAAGTAAGTCCACCGCCGCCACACCAGACCAGACCAGACCAGACGTGTGTTTGATGTCTGGTAGTCTGTACGTGATTATTAAAGGGCTATTTACAGGATTTAAAGAAATATGTATTTGTCCAGAGATTAATTTTATTCTGTCGGCCCGATACGAGATGAAATATTGAGATAAACGCCGTGGTTTTGTTGTTCAGCATCAAGTGACAGGAAGGGTGGATCCAAGCTGTGGAGTTTAGGAAGAGGAGGGGTGTGTGTGTGTGTGTGTCCTTAATCATTTCAATAACCTACAAACTTCCCAGCCAGGAAACCTGTTTATGTGTGTGTGTGTGTGTTGGCCGGTCTCTGGTTTTGGTGTGTTGTATGACAGCTGCCTCTTCACAGGGCTTCAGGTGATTCAAAGAAACACGGTGCCGACCTGAGGGCAGAGAGGAGCTACACACACACACACAGACACACACACACACACACACACAGACACGCTGTTACTTGATCTGACTGCGTTTGGGCTCCGTGAGCTTCTTTAATCGTTTCCCGCCCTTGTTTTGTTTTGTTTTGTCTTGCTGTGTTTTTATGCAGATCCTTGAAAAGAAACAGAGCAACATGAAGTCATCGTAGCTGCAGATGTGATTATTAAGTTTTAAATTTGAGTGTGTTGTTGTTGTTCTACCTGCTTTAAAAGCTTGAACTGACCTCTGGTTGTGACTTCGATCTTTGATCCATTGATCCATTTAGTTTATTGTCCAAAATCCCAGAGTCATTATGCTACATTTTAAAGTCAAATATTGGGAGATTTTAACATATTAAAGGGATAGTTCAACATTTTTGGCAAGTTGGCCCATTGCCATAATCCCTATAGTCATAGCAGTGGGTTCGTTACCTTTAATTGTCGGTGCAAGCTATTTTTAGAACGGTGGAGCAGAGCGGTGAGCTGCTCAGAGCTACGCTACGGAGGCTAGGCAGGTCACAACTTGTCCACCAGAGTGTTGTGGAGTTGTTGGATTGTGTATTTGATGAGTTTGATGAGGGAAACCAAGAAATCCCATGAGCCTCCGTAGCGTAGCTCTGAGCAGCTCACGGCTCTGCTCCGCCGTTCTAAAAATAGCTTGCACCGACAATTAAAGGTAACGAACCTACTGCTATGACTATAGGGATTATGGTGATGGGCCAATTTGCTAAAATGTTGAACTATCCCTTTAAGTCAATAAAGGATAGTAATAATGATCACTTATTGATTCCCTGTTGTCTAATCACCAGTTAACTGTTGTGCGATGGCGTGATGATGTGGACGTGTTTGTTCTGTCGAGGCCGATCTGCACTCGAGGCCTCGCGCCACAGGACGATCAATACTTTTGACCGACAGACGCTGGAGCTCTGATATTCACTCGTTGTCATTCTTGTGATGAAGTCGACCGCTGTGTGGAAGAAACCAGACGGATCTATAGATTTTTTTTTTTTAAAGCATCATGGCGTTTTTAAATCCACTGAGAGAAAAGAATCTGAACGTGGTCGTCGTCGTTGGCTCGCCGCTCCTTTCAGTCAGACTGGGAGGACGGAGCAGAGCAGAGACTAAATGAAACAGTTTACCACACCTCGTACCAGCAAGTTGGCGAGCACCTTGGGAGCTGGCCGCTCGCCAAATGGAAAAAAAAAACAAAAAAACTTGATGGCGAGAGAGGCTGTTGTCATGGCAACAGCAAAGGAGCGGCATGCACACGGGTAGCCCTCGCATCCACAGCACCAGTCCGTCCTCCATCCTCCGTCCATCCGTCCGTCCGTCCTCGCTGCTTCTCTCACCAAAAACTGCAGAGGATGACTTTAGCAGAGGGAGAGGGAGAATAATTAACCGCCTCCTCTCTCTCTCTCACGGGGGGGAAACGTGACTTCCTCCTCCTCCTCCTCCTCCTCCTCCTCCTCCTCCTCCCCGTCGTACGGCGAGGTCACAGCCACGGCAGCGAGACGGCTGAAAACCAGGTAGTTAATCGTTAAAGAAGCTGAACGCTGCAGCCGAGAAACACAACAAAACCTTCTCAACACTGTGACAAAGTCTTTTCAATCCGTTCATTGAGAACATTTCTGATTACACAGATTGGAAATAATTACTTTAGTCTCAGTTCTGCTCAACTGCTATAAGATTAAACAAAGAAAAGCAAGTTTAATTAATTGATTCATTTCATTTTTTTTTAGTTGACTCCTCAGAACTCAACTGTCCTTTGTTCTTGATAATATTGCATTAACAAGGCTCCAGGCACTCAACATACAGAGTCATTTCTTCCAAAGAAAAAACCAAACTAACAAAAATTATACTTGATGTCACCCCCCCCCCCATTTGATCACAGTCTTGTTTCCTTCGAATCTGAAAAGCCAAAAAATTATACTTGATGTTTGATGTTGTTTCCTTCTCTGTAACTTTTATGCTCCGATTATTTCATGCTTTAACTCTGAGTGAACATTGATGACTGTTGGTGAAACACTTGACTGAACAGGAGGTCATCAGTTATTTTGAAGGGACAGTTCATGAAATCACAGATGTGGGTAAACATGAACCAAATCAACACACAGGATGAAGTCTCCATGTGGTTTTTTGAGGGTTTCTGGGTCGACCATCCAGCCCGTCTCCTCTGTAACTCTGGAGTAAACAGCAGCTCTCACCTGACTCCCCGCCGCCTCGGTCTGTCGGCTGGCCCGCGGCCACGGTGGAGGATGCCTGACCTCGCTTCATGAGGGTCAGTGCCAGTCAGCAGGACGCTGCAGGAATCAACCCTGACATTATTTGAACCGTGCTGGAAGTTGTAGGTTGAATGAGAAGAGACAAAAAACCAAACCGACCGTCTCTGATTGTAATTTCAAACTCCACCTGAGTTTGTAATCTGTTGTCTGGGGAGCAGCGTGCTGCATATAATTTATAATTTATCATTTATACATGCTCGTGAATGAATGAATGAATTTTATTTAGGTGCCCAGCCTATAAGGACTTACAAGACACAGGTTTCATACTCATGGCCAACATAATCAGCATCCAAACCAAACCAAACCACATAAATTGTACATTTCAAGTAGAATTCACACTAATAATTCATTTTTTCTTCATTTTCAGGCACTTTTTGTCAAAGTTATAATAATTACACACTCTTAAGTATTTGTTAAACATGAATAAATACAGAATGTGTCATTTATAACGCATGAATACTCATCAGTATGTAGTTTATAAATACAGTTAGTGCTTATCCGTGATGAGTAACTAATGAGTATTCAGGTGTTATAAAGGAAGAATTCAGTATTTAAAGCAAAGGACAAAGGGAAAGATGGAGGGAAAAAGGAAGGAAAGAAAGATGGAGGGAGGGAACAGATTAGGTCATTTGGATCAAAAGAGGAAAGAAGTACCGTAGTAAGGACGAAGGGAAAAGGATTCTGGAAGGAAGGAAGGAAAGAAGGGAGGATGGAGGAAAGGAACAGGTGACCAACTCATCTCTCTGCTCTTCTTTGCGCTGCCCAGGTACCTGAGCCGAGTGTTCGGGATGCACCCCAAGGAGACGGCCAGGCAGCTGAGCCTGGCGGTGAAAGACGGCCTGGTGGTGGAGACCCTGACGGTCGGCTGCAAGGGCTCCAAGGCCGGCATCGAGCAGGAAGGATACTGGCTGCCCGGGGACGAGATGGTGAGTTCAGTCCGCTGTCGATGACACAGGAAACAGGGAACAATAGAGAGGTTCTCCCAGCGTAGCAGTAGAGAGAGCTGCCGTCGGAGCCCGTGTTCACACTGCAGGCAACTGAATCAGGAGGAAACACTTCACTTTGTGTAAATGAACATGTCATGGCCCAACGTCTGTGACTCAATGAGTTTTATGATTAATACAAGGAAGAGCTGGAAATTCAGATTATTTGAGGAGTTTGAACCAGGAAGATAAAATGAGATAATTAACTCTAGAAAGACAGAGAGATAGAAGTCGTTAGTAGAAGTAGTCTCTGACTCTCTGAATACTTACATTGTCATGGTTTTTGGCAAAATCTGAATATACTACGCATGAACATAATGTCTACTAGTGTATAATCTTTTTTCTAATCTTTTATATCCACCTTTTTCCAGACGTCAAAAACGTGAGCTGGTTTTGCTCTTTCGGTGGAATTTTATGTTTCGGTAGTCGCGGTAAATGCATTGATTGTTTTTTTTCCCATTGAAAATCTGTAAAACGCATGGATCATCACACCAGCTTTTAACAATGGGTATCACACAAATGGAAATCCGTGTTAAAAGCCAGCGTTAATAGATCCATGCGTTTACCACAACTATGACAACGACTGAAAACCACGTAAATGTAAAATTCCACTGGAAATGCAAAACCAGCTTCCGGTTTTGACCATAGACGACGTTCGGAAACTTGAAAAAAAAAACACAATTGAAAATTTTATGATTAAAGTGAATTAAAAACAATAGATCAATAAATGAAATTGAAAAAGCCGAACGATAACAACACAAACGAATCAGAGTTTAAAGTGGTTCTCCACAGACACATGTAGTCGTCTCCAAGGCGATGAGGTGACCATGATGGAAACCACAGGACGGTCTCTGCTGGGACGCCGCCACCTGTCTGTCATGTTGCTTGCGGTGTGAACACAAGAGTGAACACGGGGCCGATAGCGCCGTTGTTGTCGTCGTTTCAAGGACGACCAAGGTCCTCGACAGAGAAATAAGAGCCGAGAAGTTCGAGCCACACAGAACAAACAGAGATGTAACCGTCTCTTTGCAGCGGTTTATGTTTTAATAGTGTACATTATCGTTTAGCCCTCTGTTGTGCAGCCTGGTGTTAGTTGTTATGAGTTTCCCTTTGCATGGTTTTATTTCCATCTTATTTCCCTTGTTAGTGATAAGGAAGAGCTCACAGCGTAGACACGCTTTGACTCGTCCACCCCACACACACACACACACACACACAGTCATTTCACAGTAAACCAACGCTACCTGGGGACAATCCTCATGTCTTTTGCCATCTGTAATGTAAAGAGCACCTTATGGATTTACTCTGCACAGGCACGTGGCTTTAAGATGAACTCACTGGCTGCTGCATTTGACACCAGGACAAAAACACACCTATTTAATAAAAATATGATGTTAGATTAAGCTTCTTTTATTATTAGGACTGTAGCACAACATTATAATGCAGCATTTTTGTAATAATGTAATACATTTTCACCTCATGATGCAATAACGCTGCATTTGTCTGCCACATTTTGCAATAAAATAATAATAAAGTTGTTAAATAATGCACCAAATTATTACATTTTTAAAAAAAGGGCAACACTTGCATTTTGTAATAAATAATGCATTATTTAACGACTTATTACACAGTTTGGCAAAGTTTATTACATATTATGTGCACAAATGTTATTGCAAAATGTGGCATTATTAAATCATGAGGTGAAAATGTAATTAAAACAACAGTTTAGACTTGCATAAAGTTTATTCAATGTTTTTTTTTTGCAGATAAAAGATGCATATAATGATTCAAAGGATATAAAAAAAAAGCAGTTGTGGGAAATCAAGTTAGCTGGAAGCATTTAATATGTAGCTCATCTGTTTGCAACAAAAAGCCGCGTTAACCAGCGGAGCTCAGGTCGTTTACGCAGCAGCACTTTTAAACACTACTCTCTGAATCACTTGCAATCACAGGAGCCGAAAGCCGAGGGGAGCAAGGTAAGGGCTGCTTTGTTATTTTCAAAATACAGGGTTTGTTCCTCATTCTGATCCCTTCATCCCCCCCCCTCTCCCCTCTTCCCCACCTCCTCCTATCAACTAACATCATTCTGTGAGAAATCGGTCGTGCCACATGCAGTGCAGTCAGGGATTTGACTGAATCTTTTTATGCAGGCTGCAGAATAAAAAAATAGATAAATAACCCGACAGCGTACAGTGTGTTCTGGTTGGTGTACAAAGTTGTGGGCTGCAGTGGTGAGAAAGTGTCCTCTTTGCAGCGTGCGATACTTCTCACCGCACTTAAATAAGAAAATTACACCCAAGGCTTGATAAAAAATAAAAAAAAACACAGTATCAGGTTTCCATTTGCAGACGTCACCACACCGCCAGACGCTACCTGCTGTCTGCCGCTCAGCGATGCCGTAAAAAGCTTCATGAAAGTCCATCGCAGCGCTGTGTCTGTCTACGTGGCCACGTTTCTTGCGGAAGTGATCAGTGATCTTGATGAAAGTGTGTGCTCGCTACTTATCTACAGATGTGCTGTTGCTTAATTTTATTTATTTCTTTATTTCTTTATGTTTTATTTAAACAAAAAAAACACTGATGCAGCTCAAAGCCTGTGTCCAGTTGTTGGCAATGAAACACCAGCCAACCAGAGTAATGATAGTCAGTGTTCAATAGAGCTGCAACAATTAATCGATTATTAAATTAAAATTTGTGGTTTGGGAAACACTGATTGATATTTTTCAACATTTTATTGACAAAACAACTAATTGGTTAATTATTTAAACACTCAACAGATTGACGAAACAACTTATTGGTTAATTATTTAAACACTCAACAGATTGATCGATAATGAAAATGATCGTTAGTTGCAGCCCTAGTGTTCAACTGAATCACAATCAATTCACTGTGAGCGACAACAAGCAATGCTAGCATAGTCGCAGGTTGGTAGCAAGCATCTCTGGGTTTGTAGTCTTCTGGTCTTGGTAGTTGTAGTCCTCCTCAGACGGAGGTGTGTCCTGATGTGTTTTAACTCCTGTCTGGCATGCTAATTTTCTGTTTTTTTTCTTCATATATGATCAATGACAGCAAGAGGAGGTGGTGAGTAAGAGGGAGGGAAGGGTAGTCGTAGTCTTGTGTGATTGTGCTCTTCAGTTTCCTCCATGCCTGCTGCTGGTAACACAGCCGACTTCTTTACTTTTTTATTTTGTTTTATTTTAATGTTTTACCTCTAGGACACTCAGTCAGTCAGTCAGTGGACAGACGTAGAGACTGAATGTGAGGAGAAGCAGTTGCTAGGTGGAGGCCGGGTCTCCCTCCGCAGGTGCCTGGATTCAGTCCAGCTGGCGTGTGCTGCTGCTGCCGCGTCCTTGACCTCGGGAATATTTAATCCTCAAACAGATAACCATGGCATTTGCCCAACCGAGCGTTAACATTTTAAAAATAGCAACGCCAAATTCTTGAAAACAAGTTTTAAATGCACAGCCTCACGTCTGATTGGATTAAATCCAGGTTTACCCAAACTGATTGTTGTCTTTGACATTAGACTCTTAAATCCCTCATTTTTATTGTTTTTTTTTTTTTCCTTTTTCCTTTTCTCATAAGACTTTTTGATTATTTGTCAATAACTTGTAAGTTTGGTGGCTAAACTGATTAAATTCTGCACTTGTTATGCATGATAATTAACATGGCGTGATTTGATCGTAGTTAGTGCATCAGAGAGCCCAAATACACATTACTGCATTTAGTTTACTAACCCCCTTATTTTGATGTTTAATGATCTTCATATTTTACACACTCATCAGTGATTTTACTTTGTTTGTGAAACTTAAATATGTAAAAAGATTGTTTTAGTATTGAGAGAAGGAGATCCTGCAGAGTAAACGAATAACACCTGAGACATAAAGGATTCATGAAGCAGAAACGTCTTGAGTTGGATGATGATTGTAGCCATTTGAAGTTACCCATTGTGTCAGCTGCAAAGTGCCTTTTGCATATTTAATGTGATCTCGACTGACCACCAACCAAACATGCACAATTAATGTCCCGAAAAAGCTGTAGAAACTTTAGTAAAGCTTGCACAAGGCCGTTCAGTACTCGTGCAGAAAGTGTTGGAATCGTTGGAGCAGTTTATTTCTAAACGATGCAGGAGGTGGAGGTGAACCCCGGCGTTGTTTTGTGTAGGTCATTAGAAGGAACTGAAGTCCTGCTGCTCGGCCTCGCTGTCCCAGCTTGACACTGTCAGTGCCGAGCCGATAACTAGAGTCTGAAAGCAGTGGGAGACGGCAGGAGGAAGCTCACTCCTCCTCTGTCACCACCACCCAGCTCCTGGCTCTTTGTTAGTCAGGGCACATTTATCCCTCGAGGAAAGGCCTGAGATGTTTGACGGATGTTTCAGGTTAAAACCCAACGATGGGTTTCCCAGCGTTGAGATTTTTGCTGATTAATTCGAAGGCTTCAGTCTTTGTGAACGTCGACTATCTGGTGCTCCATCACCATGCTGCTGCACTCGGGGCCTCAATCTGTCCATGTGCTCGTTGAAGCTCACTTTGCTGAAACCACAGACGGCGTGTCCTTGGTTCAGAGAGCTCTAGCCTTTTGAAGTCAGGCACTTGTCTTTCAGACAGTCCAACAATAGTGGAGTGGCTCTTGACACTCGGCAGAACACAAGGGCCATCTCTGTAAGTGTTTGTGTGGGTGAAGAGTCTATTACGCTCTAAAAAGAAAGTAGAAGTCCTTGGAAGAGCCGCGGGACGGGGTTTAATTTACAACCACGGAAAATGTTCCTCCTTCAAACAACTGTCGTACTTAACTCGGACTCTTTGTTCCCAAATGGGATCGAGAATGTGATCTGACCACGATCACGCCTACGTACAAAGACGTACTTTGTGTTGCAGGCATGTAATGCAAAAACACAGCAGCTGGCAACTCTTCAGATACTTAGAACTGGCTCTGAATGGAGTATGACCAGCGCCTTTCTGACGACTTGGTGAAGAGCTGTTGTATTTAAATTCAGGATTGTTCTCACAGTTCACTAAACCAAAGAATAAAAGCCTCAGGTTTAGTCATTTGAGACGGGAAAAGTGTGTCCCTCGGAAATAATAACATAGAAATGTGATAAATTTAGTTCATTTTCAACTGCAGAATGTGAACTTTCGATCCTTGCCACGAGTCTTTAACAAGAAGGGCAATCAGAGTGCACACCAATCACCATTAAGGCCAGTGGTAAACATTGTTCACTAGACTTCAGAGGACAAAAATACATATTTCATAGTAAACAATCTGGATCTGTCCCAAAGTTTTATAGGTTCCTTCCTGACATATGCTCCATCTGTCCTGCAGCTTTGTAGCAAACGAGTCCAGTCATGTATCTGTCCTGTTCCTGCAGACAGATAATCAGAATAACCGAATCTGACGGACAAAATATCAGTAATATCGCTACCAATCTTTAAAAAAACATTGGAGCATTGTTACAAGTCTTGATTCATGAAGCTCTGTCTGGTTGTACCTTTTGAACATGAGGTTTCCTGACGTTGTTGGACTGCCTGACTGCTTTGAAGATGGAAAGTGAACATTTTTTCTAAGGTTACAGTTTTATTTCGCCTTTGAACGCACCTGGGTTGTTTTTACAATGCAATGAAAAGATAAGATTCTTATCTAACGCTTCGAGAGGGCTCAGACTGATGATAGAAATACTTTTCAAAAACACTTTCCTGGATTTTTAAACCTTTTTATTGTAGAATTGGGTCGGAGAAAGTTGTTTAAAAAGCCTGACTGATCGGCACATGACATTTCTTTGCCTTTTGCTTGACGAGTTATTGCAACAATTATTGAATCTGGTTGATTTCAAATTTCCGCTGCCTGTCAGATGGATCAGTTCATTTTTATTTGTCCGTGCTGCTGTCTGCTGGATGATGTAACGTTGCGTAGTATTTGTCGAGGCCTCTCTCACAGTGGAAGATTATCCAGCGAGCGGAGCCTCCAGTAAAGCCCTGGATTTCAGAGTGTGGAGCGCCTGCTGGCCCGGCTTCAGATCAGGAGGTCTTTGTTGTAGCGAGCAAGCGACACTGGCAGCGTGAACGTCTGAGCTTGTCCTCGCTCCTTTTGTCCTCATGACTATTTATGGTTGCGCCGGGGCTCGTTTCAACCCCCGACGCTCCACTTCCAACGGAACCGCTCCGGTCCAAGTCTCTTTAAAAATCTGCATGTGGTTGGAGACGGAGGAGGAAGTTAAGGCTGTCCTGCTGCACTGCACATGCACACATTGTCGCAGTCTTCTGTTGAAAGACTTATCAGGGGGTTATTTAGGAAAATGCATTCCTGGTAAGATGATCGTCTATGATTCCTTAAGCTCAAAACCCCAAACTACAGCACATAAACATGTGGAGGAAAGATCAGATCAAGGGACTCGAGTGCTGCTCTTTTCTGGCCTATTTTTTTATTGAGTGGCGATGGGTCACGATTCTCCTGTTCTTCCCCACTGAGCCGCTCCAGACTGTGAGTGGGAGGAGTTGGACTCTTGACAGATTGACGAGGAGTTGGATTTTTCAGTCGTCCATTCTTGCCGTCGTCTCCGTGCCCTTCACTTGAACCCGTTCATGGGAATCAGTTGGAGACGGGACGACTGTGTCTCTGTGTTAGGATTTAAGAAAGAAAAGGCATGACCTTTCTGCCGCGAAGGCTTTTTATATGAACTGTTAATTATCACAGAATAAAGAAAGGCTATTTTTATAATAATTAACGTGACAAGAGGCCAGCAGGGGCTTGGCTGTTGTGCAGTGATAGAAAATATACCTTCACCTATAGTCGCTATAATACCTGAGTTTTGGCACCACTTTTTGTCAATTCTTTGATTTGAAATACAAAAATGTTTGTGTTGAAGCTCCATACAGTATAAAGGTAGATGTCCATGTGTAGTGTGATTATAAAGCAGCTCTAGGTTCTATATTAATACTGTGAAAGTATCAAAGCCTCAGTCCACAGAGAAATGCACACAGCCTGTATTCAGAGTCTTAAAACCAGCCGTCAGGAAGCAGCGAGAAGCCTGAGAGGATCAGTGAGATGTTTTTTTGTTTCTTAAAACCACTAATGCTTGAAATCGAAACACAAAAACTGTAGAAAATATGGACCTTTAACCAGAGGCCAAATGTTAAACGTATTCAGATTTCACTTAAAAGTCAAAACTAACCCGGGTGTTCATCGTCTGTGTTCTTGACACATGTGAATGCTTGTACCAAACGCCTTGGCGTCCAGCAGCTAGGAACCTCCGTAAGAGCTGAAAAACCTGCTCAACATTATTATTATTAGATTATATCCCCACCCCCCACCTCACCTCACCTCCATTTTTCCTCTCAGATCTTCTTAGCTGCTTCACGGTTTTCAAATTAGTGACCCTTTTGGCACGACGGCCCTGAACTACTGTACACGCTGTCACCACCTGCTGCCGCTGAGGCCGCTGTGTCTAAATTAGCTGCAGAAAACTTCAACTTCAACTCACTGTTGCACTCAGTGGGTCTCATTCATGAAACGTTAGTAAATCTGTGTGTAGATTTGCACATAAAAGCTCTCGGTACTAAAACTCTACTCCAGATTCATGAACGGTGTGGTAAACTCAGATTTGTTCGTAAACACGTGTGTAGGATCATGAATGCCGGCCCATCGTAAATGAACAGCACGCCCCCGGTGATCAGCAATTAACATAGATCTCCATACATGAATAGCCATATAAGGAGATCCTGACCACCATATTAGGAGGTAGGTGCATCCTGTTCACCTGCGGCCATGACGCAAACGAGGAAAGAGGGGGAGAGAGAAAAAAGAGCGATCGGGGATCAAAGGCTTTTTGGATGAAGTGTCGTCCAAAAAAAATATTTAATTCTCTTCTGATAGTAGCGGTGTGACTGTGACAGGTCAAAGGCTGGAGGGAAGAAACAGTTTTAGTGAATTAAGTATCCTTGGTTTATTAAAGAGCTGTTTAGGACGTAAAGCCAGAATAGTTCGAAATAAATAAATAAATAAAGTTTGAAATATGAAAAAAAAAAAAAAACATATCTAGAGCGCTACAGCAGCCACGGGAGGAGGAGCCTCTTCACAGCCTCAGCTGTAGGCTACAGGAGCATGGTTGGATCACCACATGAAATTATAGGCATTTTATATTGTTACAGAAGCACCACATTAGGGAGTAGCAACACAAATCAATTTTTTTTTCCGGTTTTCTATCAGATTATTATCATCATTAGATGGAGTATGCCGTGTTTGTGTGTGTCCGATCCCTGAACCGTCTCTCCCTCCAAATATTTCCAATTGTTTGTCATGTTAAAATTACGTGTTTCAAAGGCATCGGCGCATTCTGAACACAATTAGATTAAAATTGTAATTTTCAACAGTGACAGGCAGTATTTAGTTGCATTTCTACATTTACACAAGCGCTACACACAGTCAGGAGCAGGTGTAGATTTTGTGAGTAGTTACTAACAAATCTACACTACTAAAAGATTGATGAATGAAAAACTGTAGAAATAGTCTCCACTTTCACATTAGGGAGGAACATAAATAGCACAATTAGATATTTATGTGTGAGTAGATTCACAATGAAACTGTAGAATAGATAGCTGAAGTAGAAGAAGAGCGTCTAGATACAATAATCACACCGTCACAGCTGGAATTTACTTTTTAAATCTAGCAATTATTAAAAGGAAGGACGTTTATTTAGCAGGATTTATTTTATTTGCACCAAAATTTAATAAAGGAGACCCTGATTCCTATGTCGCTCTTCGATAAGTCAAACAAACAGGAGAATGAAGCTCAGATCAAACAGAGTAAAGTTTATTCAGAAGCTCATGAGGTGGAGTTCAGGCCTCATCCAGGACGGAGACGGACGGTCGGTCTCCTCCTCCTCCTCCCCCCCTGCTGTCCTGTGGTGTGGCGGCTCGGAGAGGGGGGGGTCACCCAGACTTGTGCTCTGCTGTGTCTTCCCTTCTGCAGGACTGGGAGGCGGAGAGCCACGACTGGTACTGCTTCGAGTGTCACCTACCGGGCGACGTCCTCACGTGCGACAACTGCTTCCGGGTCTTTCATCTCAAGTGTCTGACGGAGGAGTGCAAGCCCCGAGACGGAGGCTCGCACTGGCAGTGTGTCGTCTGCAGGGTAGGTGGAGGAAACGCCGCCCAGGCCTGTCGCAGTCAGGACTTAGACTGTGGTTTACAATTTAAACGTCTTTTTCTGACCATTTTATGCTCCAGACTAACTTTTTGTAGGTAATAATGTAATGCATTTTCACCTCATGATGTAATAACGTCGCATTTTGTCATAAAATTCTTTAATGCAAACCAAATTATTACAATGTCTTCATAATGTTCTTCACCAATTCAAGTAGTTTCCAACCATTTCATACATCGTCCGTCTTCCATCTTCTACTTTTACTCTTCAGACATTGTTTCATCTGTATTAGTAATGGTTCACTGTTTTCAAACTGTCAGTTTTAAATATATACGAGTAGACTTCAGCCTTTCAATTTCTTCATCCTAATCTTCAACAATTCAAGTCATTTCCAACCATTTCTTAGCCTCCGTCTTATGTTCTACTTTTACTCTTCAGTGTTATATTAATAATGGTTCAACACCGTTTCATCTTTCAAGATTGCTTCAGCAATTTCTTCACTTAATTCAGCACTATTTCAACAATTTATTCAGCTTCCAGCTTTCAGCATTCACCCGTATTCCCTTCAGGAAATGTATTCTCTATAGTAATGTAATACATTTTTACCTCATGATCATTAAAAAAAAACAAGGGCAGAAGTCTGGAGCTCTGCTTATGAAGAAGAATAAGAGTTATTTATTGGCACTAAACATTAAAACATATGAATAAAATCTGCATTTCTTTTTACAACTGAATCCATGTCAATAGATGCTCATTGATTATTAGAAACGAAGCCTGTGATGCTCCACTCATGTCATTGAACCACAGCAGAAGAAGAAGACGGAGCGCAACTGTGACGTTTCTGTTAGTTTCATCCATCTGTTTTTATGCAGATGGATGGAAACCATTTTAACGATTATGCAGAATGATTGCGGTCAGTTCAAGATATTGCTATCAGGCGATTATGTAACAATAACTGTGACAGGCCTAAGGTGCTGTGCTGCAACGCATTTTATTTTTAGCTAGAATTTTTTTTTTTTGCTGTTTTGGAAATTGTATTTGGACATATTGCAGTTTTAATTAAATTGCAGTAATTGTGCAGCACTGTTGACAGTCACTGCAGTTTCACTTAGTAATAGATATACTATATGTAGAGGGTTTTACCTGCAGCAGAAGTAAACTTGTACTACTGTGTGTCGTACTCATCTTGATGCATTGGGGAGTCCAGACTCTGAGTGTTTGAACTGAATGTCTTTGGTTGTTTGTTGTAGCCGTCTGTGCAGCCTGGTGTTGAGTTGTTGTACAGAATAAACAGTAGCAGAGCTGTGCGAGGCTGCAGAGCCGTGCGAGGCTGCAGAGCCGTGCGAGGCTGCAGAGCCGTGCGAGGCTGCAGAGCCGTGCGAGGCTGCAGAGCCGTGCGAGGCTGCAGCCTGACGGCACAGCGCAGGGTTTAGTGAGCTCAGGTAGAAAATGTGAGTGGTAATCCGTCCTTTCATCCCTCCACAGTAATACTGTAGCTGTCTAACGTCTGCCTTGTGCTCGTATATAATGTAATAATAACCTTCCTGTAATAATCCGGTCTGTGCAGAGACAGAAAAAAAACAAAACATCAGGTTTCTCTAGAAGAAATGTTTATTTCCTGTCTTGATTCACCAAAATAAAAGGTCTTGTTTCTTTTTTGTAGGAGATTAAATAAGTCTCTTCCATCCGTCAGCCAGGCTCATCCCCTCCTCTGTACTCTCACTGTTATGAATTATTATTATTTCATTAAATGTGAGCGGTAGAGATTGTGGTTTTAAACTCCTTCTCTTCTCTTCTTTCTCTCCATCATCCCTCCTTCCTCTCCACAGGGCAGTAAAAAGAAGAACCTGAACAAACAGGAGATGTGTAAATACCTGCGTTTCATCGTCCAGCGGATGAAAGAGAGGGTGAGAACAAGTGCTTTTTATTTGTTTGTTTATTTATTTATTTATTTTTACCTGTCGTCCACCTTCCTCTGCAACGAGCTGAACCGACCGACTGTTCATGATAACGATTTAAAGATTCACAAGGCGAGGAGCGCCGGGTGTCGCCACAGATTCACTGAATCTAAATTGAATTTAAATGTCATTGCAACCACAACAAACAACAAAACAAAAACTGATTTAGAAAGGCAGTACAAAAAATATAAAAATGTAGGAATATATACAGTAAATATAAGTATTAAAAAAAGACAGTAACACCAATTTAACTAATACAATAATTAATAACTTCTAACTTATAGATCTGGCCCGGGTGGAGGCATTAAAGGTACTTAATTTGATATTTGTTAATTTAGAGATATTTCAGTTTTTGCTCAGTTAGGAAAGAGATTTTCACAGAACTATAAATTGTCTTCAGATGGAAACTCCCCAACCTGCTGCACTGATAAAAAATATTACATTTTATTGTATTAAAACCTAAAAGCATTTGCGTCAATGCACATTTATTTAACATGACCCACTCGCTTCAGCAGTGAACAAACGCAACAAACAGGAAACAGGAAACGGCTGATTAAAAGACAGATCAAAGGGTTTTAGGAACCGATATCAGATGAAGATTGATATAAAACAGAAAATCTCCTTTTTGTTTTGTTTTTTTAAACCCTGTCCTCGAGGTGAGCGTCGACTGCTGGGTTTGTCGACTCCCAGCAGCTTCTGTTTCCACCACCAGTTTGTTTACAACGTGTCACGTTCACCCCGTTGGCTGAGTGGTCCAACATGGCCGCCCTCCTCCCCCCTCCCGCCCACCCACTCGCTGGCTGCAGGAGCCGCTCTCAAATATCTGCACAGACGTGTTTGTTTAGAACAAATACAGACAAACACAGTGGAAACCCGGTGACTCGACCACAGCCTGTGGTTCTTCAGCAGCTACCGCTCTCCCTCTGCTCCATCCCTCCTCTGATCCCCCTCTTCTCTCTCTTTCCCTCCACTCGCGTGTTAAATAATCTCTCCACTCTTCCACCTTTCTTTTTTCCCTCTTCTCATCACATCCCATCGTTTACCCTCCGTCTCTGCTTCATTAACCCTCTCACATAAGGACACACCGCCCGTCTCAGTGTTACTAAACCCATCGCTGCTGCAACTGAAGATTATTCTCATTATCAGTTAATCTGCAGATAGTTTTCTTAATTAATCAACCAATCAGTCGCTCAGCTCAGCTTTCATTTTCTGCTCCTTTTCATTTTCAGGCAGTCGACCTGAACAAGAAAGGCAAAGACATTAAACACCCGATGTACAGACGGCTGATCCACACCGCGCTGGACGTCACCAACATCCACGAGGTAACGCTCAAACTCAGCCCTGATTCGTCATCTTTATTCATTCATTCATTCACTTATTTAAACCCTGTTTTTGTGATAATATTTACCGTATTTACTTTTTGTGTGTGCGTGTTTTGGTTTGTTGTGTCCAAATTAAAACTTTCATGACTTGTTTCATTAAAGGGATAGTTCAACATTTTGTCAAATTGGACCATCGCCATAACCCCTATAGTGATAGCAGTAGGTTCGTTACCTTTAATTGTCGGTGCAAGCTGTTTTTAGAACGGTGGAGCAGAGCCGTGAGCTGCTCAGAGCTACGCTACGGAGGCTCATGGGATTTCTTGGTTTCCCTCATCAAACTCACTCATAATCAAACGCTCTGGTGGATACACAATTCAACACATGAGATAGTAACACAACGTTACCACACAGAGTTGTTTTAGAGGGAAATACAGAGACTGTTGATGAAAAACTGTCCCTGAAGGCAACGTGCATCAGAGGTTTTGCATGAATTTCCGTCTAAAACAACTCTGTGTGGTAACGTTGTGTTATTATCTCACAGTGTGGTGAATGTGCAGGTCACAACTTGTCCACCAGAGCGTTGTGGAGTTGTTGGATTGTGTATTTGATGATGAGTTTGATGAGGGACAGGGGAAACTGTGCCATTCGTCTCGGTTGCGTTAGCTGAGCAGCTCACGTCTCTGCTCCGCCGATCCCAAAACAACATGCACCGATAATTAAAGGTGATGAAACTACTGCTATGACTATTAGGGGATTATATTATGGGAACGGGCATTTTTAAAATTTGTAAACAGTAACTCAAGTAAAACATGATTTAAACTAAGTGTCTGCAGCAGCCTGGAAACCAGTTCTTCTGGTTCACTTGTTGTTTTCTGTGTGTGATTGGTCAGGATTTTGTGATTGTGTGTAATTCAGACCAAGTTATTGTGTTTGAGAGTGTGTGTTTGCTCAGGCAGGACTCTGCTGTGGTCAGTGGTGCATCACACCAGACCCACTGGATCTCTGCCCACAGAGAGAGAGAATGAGAGTGTGTGTGTGTTAATATGTACACTGCCCTCTCCTGGACCTCTAGCATGTCGGTCACTAAACACACACACACACACACACACACTCTCCCAGCATGTGAATAGGCATCTTTGTAGTCTCTCTCTGTCTCTCTTTAAAGGGATAGTTCAACCTTTTGTAAATTGGCCCATCACCATAACCCCTATAGTCATAGCAGTAGGTTCGTTACCTTTAATTGTCGGTGCAAGCTATTTTTAGAACGGCGGAGCAGAGCCGTGAGCTGCTCAGAGCTACACTACGGAGGCTCATGGGATTTCTTGGTTTCAAACTCATCAAATACACAATCCAACAACTCCACAATGCTCTGGTGGACAAGTTGTGACCTGCACATTCACCACGCTATGAGATAATAACACAACGTTACCACACAGAGTTGTTTTAGAGGGAAATTCATGCAAAACTGCTGATGCGCTTTTTGCATGAATTGCCTTCGGGGACAGTTTTTCATCAACAGTCTCTGTATTAACCTCTAAAACAACTCAGTCAGCTCACGGCTCTGCTCCGCCGTTCTAAAAACAGCTTGCACCGACAATTAAAGGTAACGAACCTACTGCTATCACTATAGGGGTTATGGCAATTGGCCAGTTTGCCAAAATGTTGAACTATCCCTTTAACCGTCCTCTCTCTCTCTCATCTCAGAACTTGTCTGAAGGAAAGTACAAGAACTTTGACGAGTTTAAAGCCGACGCTCAGCTGATTCTTCACAACACGGCCATTTTATATGGAGGTGAGTCAGAGTTTGTTTTTCTTTTCTTTTCTCTTTTGCATCTCGATCACATTCACTCAGAGAAACACAAGCTATTATTATTATATTATAAGAATAAACAGTTCAACGTGTTGTTGTTGTTGTTGTTTGTCATGGTGTGTGTTGCAGTTCACAGCGACCAGGCCGAGATCGCGCGGCTGCTCTTCAGCGACACATGTCATGAGGTTGGATCACTTCGTTTAACATCACACATGTTTCAGTTTGTTGTTTCTGTTGTTGCTCATTGTTTTGTTTTGTTTTTCTTCCCCCAGTTAAACGAGTTGTTGTTGTGTAAGACCTGTTTCTACCTGTCGAACGCTCGGCCCGACAACTGGTTCTGTTACCCCTGTGTGAGTATCACCACCTGACACCCACTGTGCCAACGCCAAATGAATAGATGAGGACAAAGTGTTATTATTATGTAGGGAGGAGGACAGAGTTGTAACGTATCAGTAGAGTCCAGAATGTGGAGAATAACTCATCAATAAGCGTCTGATGTGTTTCTGTTGTTCAGACTCCGAGTCACGACCTGGTTTGGGCCAAGATGAAAGGTTTCGGTTACTGGCCGGCCAAAGTGCTGCAGAGGGAAGACAACCAGGTGGACGTCCGCTTCTTTGGACACCAGCACCAGAGGTGAGAGCACGGACGAGGATCGTCAACTGATATCTATGGCCCAATTCCGATTCTCCCCTTAGCCCTCGCCCTTGGCCCTAACCCTTCGTTTTGCGCGTTCACGTGAAGAGGTAGTGCTGTCCCAATGCTCATTCCGCCGAGGGTTAGGGGGAGTGGTAGGGCTATCTGGCCCTCGAAACGGAGATTTTTCAGGGGCACACTACAAACCGAGGGCTATGACCGAGGGCTGTGAAGTTTCCCAGAATGCATCTTGCGGCAACCGGCAGCTGTTTTATTTATCACCGTAGCGCTGTTATAACGTCATTTTGTTAAGTTTTAATATCTTTTCATGCGAGAAAGTAGCTATTTAGATCCCCAATGTGCGGTCGGTTTATCCAAATGACGGCTGTTTAGACGTTTTTTCGGAGAAGTGAAGCTCCGCGGTGGAGCCTCCACCTGTGGAGCAGATCAGCGGCTCGTCACGGAGACACCACCCCGTCCGGAGGGCTTGTCAGCCGGCCACCCTCCCGACGTAACACCGGTAGAACAGACTATCGCTAATTAATTTACTCGCAGGTTTTTAACGGTTTTCCGCCGGGTAGTTACATTCTTTTTAAGAGATAAATGCTGGTCTCATTGATGAAATGTAACAATTGTGGCAGTCGCATTAGTTTGTTTGAATTAAATGATGTGTGTTTTGGATGCAGGAGCAGCGCTGCCTGCGGCTCTAGAGCCTACTGTATGTACAGAAATCACCACATTTACATCAATAAATAAATGTTTTACCATGAACCGGTCAGTCTTGATTAAATGTTATTTTATTTTATTAAGTTAGCGTGGTTTTGAATAGGATTTGTGTCAAAAGCTTGTCATGTCTGCTCGCCAGCAGAGACTACTGATGACGTATGGCCGCTGAAGTGGTGTCCCAATTCGTATGGGTTGACTTTCTACCCCTACCCCTTGTAGCTCCGTTTCAAGGGCAAGGGTTAAGGGCTAGGGGTAGGGATGAAAAATAGAATCGGAATTGGGCCTGTGTCATCTTCTCAGAGTCTTAAAGGGATAGTTCAACATTTTTGGCAAATTGACCCATCACCATAATCCCTATAGTCATAGCAGTAGGTTCGTTACCTTTAATTGTCGGTTTAGCTATTTTTAGAACGGCGGAGCAGAGCCGTGAGCTGCTCAGAGCTACGCTACGGAGGCTCATGGGATTTCTTGGTTTCCCTCATCAAACTCATCAAATACACAATCCAACAACTCTGAGTTGTTTTAGAGGGAAATTCATGCAAAACCTCTGATGCACGTTCCCTTCAGGGACAGTTTTTCATCAACAGTCTCTGTATTTCCCTCTAAAACAACTCTGTGTGGTAACGTTGTGTTATTATCTCATAGCGTGGTGAATGTGCAGGTCACAACTTGTCCACCAGAGCGTTGTGGAGTTGTTGGATTGTGTATTTGATGAGTTTGATGAGGGAAACCAAGAAATCCCATGAGCCTCCGTAGCGTAGCTCTGAGCAGCTCACGGCTCTGCTCCACCGTTGTAAAAATAGCTTGCACCGACAATTAAAAATAACGAACCCACTGCTATAACTATAAGGATTATGGCAATGAGCCAATAATTTGCCAAAATGTTGAACTATCCCTTTAACAAACTCTTTTTTTTATGTGTAAGTATAATAAACATGGAGCACTGACTGTCTGTTCCCTGCAGAGCGTGGATCCCCTCGGACAACATCCAGGACATCAAGGTGAGCGTGCAGCAGCTGCAGGTGAAGCGCAGCAACGGCTGGAAGAAGGCGTGCGAGGAGCTGGAGGTGTACCAGCGCTTCCTGAGGGAGGGGCGCGTGTGGAAAACAAAGGTGGAGGACGGCAGCCACCAGCACCAACAGAGCCAGAGGCAGCAGCAGCAGCAGCGGGAGGAGGAGGAGGAGGAGGAGGAAGAGGAGGAGGAGGAAGGAGGTGGCGGCGGCGGCGGAGGAGGAGAAAGAGAAAGAGAAAGAGAAAGAGGAGGAGGGAGCAGCGGCAGGACGGAGCGACTGGAGCGGACCGACGAGGCCGAGTCCAGCATCTCGTCCACCAGCAACGAGCAGGTCCGACATGTAAGTGGAGTCGAACAGGAACAGGAGACAGAAACAAACCAAATACAGAGACTTCCAGGCTAAAACGCATCATGAAATACAGTACATTCACAGAAACGGCTTGATATCAAATTCTTCGTTCAAGGTATAAATGTGGTATGTCTCCCACTGTACTAACAATAGGCTCTATGCACGGCTCCACTACATCCTGAACTTAAGCCAGCTCCTTTATTTCCTCCTTTATTTCTTTATTGGACAAACTGATTAATCCAGGTGTGTCTGACCATTGTTGTGAGGTCAGACACACCTGGATTAATCAGTTTGTCCAATAAAGAAATAAAGGAGCTGGCTTAAGTTCAGGATGTAGTGGAGCTGTGCATGAAGCCTCAAACAAATCTCATAACTCACTCATCACATTAAAAGTAGCTTGTTTCTAGACAGTTTTTACTTCTTTCAAGCATATTTTCAATTGAAATAAGTAGAAAAGCAAAGCACAAAAAGAAAAGCGTAAAAAACTTGCTTTCACCTTCAGATTTTTCTACATATTTCAAGTGAATATTTGTTTGAAACAAGTGAAAATTATCTAAAAACAAGTACATGTTTAGGTGATGATTCTTATTTTAAGTGGAAAGAGATTAGTTTTGACTAGAAATGAGACATTTTAACAAGAAAAGGGACAAATATTCTTGGAAAGAGTTTGAGTTTTTGCAGTGCACTAATGTTGTGGCCAGCTTTTTTTTTTTTTTTTTGGTTTCTGAGCCGGTCACTGTTCAGATGGACACCAGTCCGACCTTCATCTCAGTCGGGTCTGTGGTTATAAACCTACAGGCAGCAGCAGGTTGTTCTTCTGTGTGAAGCGAAACGGCGCCACCTGGTGACCGACCTGCCTCATAGTCACAACATGTTACTGAGCCGTAAACAGAGCAACAGGAGGGAAAACTGAACTGGTGTTTGTCGGTGTGACCTTAAAACTCAGACAATGAAACTGTAGGTAACACATCTTAAAGTCCTTATTAGTCCTGGTGCTTTTTTAATTATAGGAAATTCTTTTCTATAAAACCGACTGAAGGAAATAAAACATATACGTCTTAAGTCTCATCCTCCCTGAACAACATAATACTGTGTCCTTGGACTTGACTGTTAGTGACAACATAAGAAGAAAGTATTGAACCTGTTTCACATGAAGGTGTTTCCTCTGTTTCTCTCCTGCAGCTGAAAGGCAGCCAGGAGCCCAAGGCCAAGAAGAGCCGCCGCACGCCGATGGTCGAGCCCAAGGAGGAAGTCAGCGTGAGTGTGTTTGTCCACAGTCAGTCAGTCATCTCTGTTCATTATGGGATGGATTCATCCCGCAGCCCCGACTGGTTTGATAACGACTTCTAAATCTATAATTATGCAAACTGAGCAGTTTAAGTTAGTTTAAGTTTGTGAAATAAGAATTTAAAGCAAAGAAAAGTTGTTTTTTTTAGTTTAGATTTAGTTGCTGTTTGTTTTTACTTCAGTTCTACATCATTAATCAGCTGCATTCACTATTGTTATTATAAGACTTGAAAACAAACTTCATACACAGCACAGACAAAGTCAAAATGTTTAATGAAAAAATGAATGAAAATTTACTTGAACTACAAATAAAAGAAGAACAGAATAAAAACACAAATTAAAGACAACAACACAAAATGAAACAACACTTATTTGTGTTGAAAAGCAGTGGGAAGAAGCCAAAGCTTATTAAATCCCACCCTTCTCCTTATATATAATTGTTAATATATACTATAATTAGTTATAAAAGAGCAATATATAACATATAATAATGTATAATACAGTGGTTCTCAACCTTTTGTACATCAAATTGACACAAATTAGACCATGGACCCCCGTTAGACCAAATTTAGAAGTAAACACCAGAAATACACAAATATTTGTTCTGAGACTGAAGAACATTACTTTTTTATATTTTTAAATTGGGGCCAATTTGGGGAAATATTACAGAGAAATTTCTGGAAAATAAGTGGTCCAATTTCTCCAAAAATATTTAAACATTTCTAGGAAGAAGTGGTAAAAATTCTCAAAAAAAAAAAAAAAGGAAAAATGTTCTCCAAAAAAAGTGGTAAAATTTCTCGTAAAAAATGTTCAAAATAAAAAGTAAAAATTTTCTAGAAAAAATTGTAAAATTTCTAAAACAAAAAAGTTTTTTTTTTAAATCTATAAAAAGTGGTCAAATTAAAAAAAAGGAAAAATGTTCTCAAAAAAAGTGGTAAAATTTCTCGTAAAAAATGTTCAAAATAAAAAAGTAAAAAATTTCTAGAAAGAAGTGGTAACATTTATAAACAAAAAAGTGAAAAAAAATCTAGAAAAAGTGGTAAAATAAAAAAAAAAATAAAAACAGTAAAAGACTTTACTACTGAGAAAGATTGAATATAACAAACTTTAAAGTTAGTATTTTTATTCCCTGTCCTTCCTGAACTCTCCCGGTGTCTCCGTCCCGTCCTCAGGACCCGGAGCCGGAGATGGAGGCGGTGAGCTCCAGTCAGGAGATTCCCGTGTCGTCGGCGCCGCAGCAGCCGGAGAAGCTGTCGGTGTCGACGCAGACCAAGAAGGCCAACGGGGGGTCGCCGCGCACGCTGCACCGCGGCACGCAGACCAACAGCGACGGCGCCTGCCAGAACATGTGCCACGAGAAGTACACCAAGGTGTTCAACGACGTCAAGGAGATGATGAAGGCCGACAACAAGAGGGAGACGGAGCGCGTCGTCAGGGAAGCTCTGGAGAAGGTCGGCGGCTCTGAAGCCTCTAACGGGATTGGTCATCGAGTTTAACCGTAATCCAGATGTGTAACGATGAGCTGTGTGTGTGTGTGTGTGTGTGTGCAGCTGCGGGCGGAGATGGAGGAGGAGAAGCGCCAGGCGGTGAACAAGGCGGTGACGAGCGCTCAGGCCGAGATGGAGAGGAAGTGTAAACAGGTGAAGGAGAAGTGTAAAGAGGAGCTGGTGGAGGAGGTGAAGAAGCTGGTGGCGCAGAACAAGCAGCTCATCTCCCAGACCAAGAAGAAGCAGTGGGTGAGTGGAGAACATGTTTACTGATCATGTAATACCTTATTACATTATTATTATTATTATTTATAATGTAATACTTGACAGATAATGTAATATTTATATATATGTTCATTTTTAGTCCAGAGTTCTACATTTTGTGTTTTGAGAATCTAAGAATGGATTTGAAACAACAGAATGACTGATAGTTTAACATTATTAACATTATTTGTCAATGAGCTGCTGTTAGTTTGTGTAGTTCCTGGATGTGAAGTTAGTTTAACTCATTGAGTGCCAACCACGAAATTTCTCGTTTTTCGTTCCCATGCATTGAGTGCCGAAAGCGTAATTTTACGTTTTGTTTTTTTTTTGCTTTTTCCCGACCTGCTTTGGCCCAGAGACCATCACAGTAGTGGTACTTCCTGGTTGGTTCTACCTGAATTTCAGCCAGCTCCTTTATTTCCTGTCTTACATGATTGGCAAACTGATTAATCCAGGTGTGTCTGACAAAAAAAACAAAACAGACACACCTAGCTGGCTGAAATTCAGGTGGTACCAACCAGGAAGTACTACTACTTCCTGGATTTCAGCCAGCGCGGCATATAGCCTATTGTTGTGTATATTTATTTTACACGAGCCCTTTGATCCAGAAATGCAAGCGTCAGAAGAGCGACAGGCACAAACAGAGCAGCTGAACTCCTTTTCTAGAAAAAAAAGCAGGGATTTTGGTGAAAACCAGCCATGTTTAGCTTGAGTTTTCTCAGGAACAGAGGCACGTAGAAACAAACGTTTTTTTGTCATTTGAAGCAGAAAGTTTCTCCTTTCAATAGGGATGCACGATATATCGGCATTAATATCAGTATCACCCGGTGTTTGTCATTTTTTAACATATCGGTATCGGTCCGATGAGTAAAATTGGGCCGATATGCACAACCGATGTATATCCGTATGCAACACCTGCAAAGTTGAGGTTAATGCGAGGAGGATGGTAGCCTGTGACCTTGTTATTTGAAGTAAAATACATTCTGAAAATAAAGGAAGACATTCAGTTTGCATGATTTTCAGTCTGGAGAAAAATGTATCATCTCAGAAACTTCAAAAAAAAAAAATATATATAAAAACACATCGATATCGGTAAATATCGCCAAAATTTTTATTTCTTTCCAATAACAGAAAAATTCATATTGGATATCAAAAATCATCAAAAATGGTCTAAATTGCCGGTAAACTTGACTAAACCTTTGGAAAGGAGCGCGGCACTCGATGAGTTAATAAATAACTGAATAGGTTGTGAGTGTCTCTAACTCTGCTGTGTGTGTGTGTCTCTGTGTGTGTGTGTCAGTGTTACAACTGCGAGGAGGAGGCCATGTACCACTGCTGCTGGAACACCTCGTACTGCTCCATCAAGTGTCAGCAGGAGCACTGGCACGCCGACCACAAACGAACCTGCCGCAGGAAGAGATGAACAAGCCCCGCCCCCCTCCGACCCTACGCCATCACGCCATTGGCTCTCGTCGCCCTCTCTCTCTCTCTCTCTCTCTCTTTACTTAACTACGCCTGTCAGTCAGTGTCTACAACTCAACACACACACAGACACACACACACAGTCTCTCCTGCTTCTCGACTTGCCTTCCTGAATGAGAACTTTGTGGACCCGATGTGAACGAGCGACTTGTTCCTTTTTTTTTTTACTTTCAAACATACTTATTGTTTTGATTTTTTCTTTTTTTTTCCTCTTTCTACATTTTTATTTTATTTCCGTCTCTGAATCGTGAACAGATTTTGCTCGAGAGCATGATTTTATTTCTCGTGTGTGTGTGTTTTTTTTTCTTCTTTCTTTCTTTACTGAAGTGCTAATTTTGAACTTGTGTCGGAGAATGTGTTATTTAAGTGTGTCGTACAAACAGACGAGCATTACCTGAAAACATTTTATTACCTGAATTTTTTAAAAGACTCACTTTTCTTACTGTAAATTGCAACAAATACACGGTCGATCTTACGAGGAGAAAAAAAAACAAACATAAAAATAAATAAATGAATGCCGTCGCGCGCTCTCACTCTCACTTTCGTAAGAGAAAAACTTATTTAAAAACAGAAAACGACAAAAAAACAGCAGGATGTATCGGATCGTGGATGACGTGGCTCTCACAGACGTTTCGTGTTTGGTTTTTTTTACGTATTATTTTGTTCCTGAACGCATCGCGGCGAATCGCACCTTCTATCGTTTCTACCTAAAAAATAAAATTTTAAAATTAAAAAAAAAAAATCTGATCGTCCTCCTTAAGTCACTTATTGGGAACAGGGTCACGAGTTCGGCCGTTAAAGACGCCGGCTGAAGAATCTTCCATGTATTGTTGTTGTTGTTATTATTATTATTATTAACTATAATAATATTATTATTATGCACATTTTTAAATAGGCAAATTTTTATGAATCGGATTTTTGATTCTAAATTGGGGAAATAAATGTAGAGCAATCTTTCCTGAGCTGGATCTTAGAGAGGTTCCATGATTTGACCGATTTCTTTCTTTTTTGTACTTTTTTTTTTTTTCCTTAACGACCCAAAAATGCGTAATTTTGCGTAACGTTGCCAAATACAGAAAAAAAGAAAAAGATTCAGTAGTTGAACCTGAGAAGATCTAGTCCCTCTTCCTCCTCCTCCTCTTCCTCTTCCTCTTCTTCTTCGTACGAACCCAGAGAAAAGAAAAAAACAAATGTTCTGTACATTTTGTCCCGATCGTCGTCGTCGTCATTTTTCTAGTGATGTTTTACGCGGATTCGTCCTTTTTTTTAAATTATTTTTTTCTTCTTTTCTACGAGACTTTCTGCTTCACGCTGTCGTCGGTGCTCAGTGCCTGTTTCTCTTCTTCTTTTCCCTCATCCTCTTGCTCCCGGTGAGGCTCCATGCATGTGGATAGTTTCATAGTTTTGTTTTATTTTACTTTTTTCAGTCATTACAATAAAATAAAAACATAAAGATAAAAAAAAAATCAACTAAAAAGCAGCGACGACGGATGGACCAATATAAAACTTTATGCAAAAATGTGAACGATCAAATGAATCTTCTTCTCCATGGTTTTTCTCCCTGCGCTGGATGTCGCGTGTCGGTTGTGTAAACATGTGGTGCTTGGAAATGTTTGTTGTTGTTTTTATTTTTTTACGAGGCGATAAAATTGCCAGTTTTTGATTTTTTTTCTTCTTTTCTTTAAAAAAGTGTGAGACTTTTAAAGTTTGTCGACGGTTTCCTCAGTTATGACGACTGACTGAACGGAGGAAAATGATCCAGTTGCTCTGTACAGACGCGCTGTTGTTGTTGTTGTTTTGTTTTTTTTAGCTTTGTTTGTTGTTTTTTTTGTTTTGTTGTTTTTTTTTTCTAACCCACATCAACTTGTGACGATTAATCACCGTAAACATTTTTTCACTCTGGACCTTTAACTCTCCTCGGCTCCAAGAGAAAACGTTGTGTTTCCTCTTTAAGCTGCAGATGAAAACCTCAGTTCTCAGTTTTAAGGTGGTATGATCCTTCCCTTGCACCTCTTCAGTTCTCAGTTAAGGTGGTATGATCCTTCCCTTGCACCTCTTCAGTTCTCAGTTTTAAGGTGGTATGATCCTTCCCTTTGCACCTCTTCAGTTCTCAGTTAAGGTGGTATTTTCCGCTCCACCTGCAACACTCGTAGTGACGTTTGTGCCTCGTTCATCATCGTTACCAACAGGAAACGTCACAGCACCAAATGAAACCTTCTTCTTCTTCTTCTCCTTCCAGGAATTAGCCGTTACCAACACACACACACACACACACAGACACACACTCGTGGCTCCGAGATGAAGCTTCCTGTTTGATATTTGTTGTTTTTTTTAAACTCCTTTTCCTTTGTGCAGCTGTGATTAACTTTGCTTTGCATTGTGGGATGAGATTCAACTGTGAAAATCACATGATCAACTAATTACTGAAGGGGATCCTGCTAATTAAATGCATTAATTAATTAATTAATAATTACTTTTTTCTAGATTTTTTTTTTCCACGTGTGAACCCAAAACTGTTCAGTGTCAAACTCTTGATTCAGCCGTGATCACTTCCTTTCTTTTACCTGGAGGGCTTTTATTGTGAAAATACAACAGGAAGACAGCAGCTTTAAACATGAGGATGGTGTTACTCTTATTATTATTATTATTTTGTTACCATTGGTCAACAAATCTCTTAAAAAGACCCAAAACCAACGTCACGACCAATCAATCGGGGGACTATTTCTTGCGGCGGATGAATCCACAGTTTGGTGCAAGAGTGACTGTTTGTGGAAGTTTAGAAGAGTTTAAATTAAACCGTACACACACACACACACACTCAGTTGTTGGTTTTGGTCTTTTCATGGGATTTGATGACAATAATGTTGAATATTGACGAAACGATCAATTGTTGTTGTTGTTTGGAGGTGGAGTCAGGTGGTGGGGGGGCCGGGGGCGGAGTTGTTCCAGACTTCAGCTCTGTTTAAGTGCATCACTTTAAAAAGAAAAAATAATGTGTTACTGTGCAGTTCAGGCGCCGTGGGACGTCTCAGCGCTGTCGTTCATGTCGTCGTCTCTGCACCCTTCAAGGTTTTTTTTTTTCCTCTCTTCTTCTTCATCATCATAATCATCATCATCATTGCACTACATGTAAATAAAATGTCCTGTCAATATTCCTCCTCCTCCTCCTCCTTCCTTCTTCATATTGTTATTATTATTTTGTTATTATATTGTAAATGAACTCACAGATGTTTGATTTCAGCCGCTTGTCTTTCCGTTCGACCCCCGACGACTGTTCAAGTTCAAGTTTTGTACAATGTACAACTGTAATAACACAAGCCCCGCCCCCTTCTGCTGTTGAAAACCAACCAATCACTGCATGTTCTTCCAAACGCTGCTTCCCTCTCCTCCGACTGTTTTTATATTCGTCCATCCGGCGGTTTTGACGGTTTCAGTGTGAAAACTTTATTATTTTATTTTATATTTTTCCCCACTGTGGACGACAAAAAAAAGAAAAGAAAAAATGATGTCATTCCAGTTTGTATCTGGTTTTTTAACTGCATGATGAGTAAAAGGTGTGAGTATCTACAGCTCCCTCTCTCTTTTTCTTTCTTTCTTTCCCTCCTCCTCCTCAAACACATATTTGCACTCCCTCAGAGAAACGCAGTATGACAATGACGATGTTTTGTTTTTCTTTTTCTTAACTTCCTGGAACTTCAGTCGAGCTCAATCGTGTCTTTTTGAAGAGGTCAGCTGGAAAAAACAACAAAAAAAATCCCGGAGTGAATCGATTTTGTGTTTACTTTTTTATTTTTATTTTTTGTTCCCACTGTTCTTATTCCAGCGTGTTACAAGTACAACATACTGTGCGAGTTACTAGTTAAAAACTAGTTGGGTTTTAATGGACTTTTTTTTTTTTTTTAACTGGGATGAACCCAGTTTAAAGTTTCCTCTGTCTTCACCTCCTGTTGGTCGTTTTCTTCTGTTCTGTCCATATGTAAACTATTAATCGTGGCTTAACATTTTCTATGCTCCAGACTTTTTCTTTCGTTTGTTTTTTTGGGGTTTTATTTTTATTTTTTTGATGCTTTAGCTAGCAATATGTATATAAATATATTCTATGTGCTAACATGGAGGAAATAAATGTATCAACAATTTCTAGTGTTTCCTTTTTTTTTATCTTTTCAAAAATGTTGAAGGAGACATATTATGCTGTTCCATATTTCAGATCATGTGTACAATGATATAATGCCATATGTCTATGCTGAACCTCTGTGAAGTTGCACAACATGAGCTGTAGGGGTCCCGCTGACGTCTGACGTCAGGTTTTACCGTCCAATCAGGACAAATGTCCGAACTGCCAGGGTTCTGGACGTAGCATCCGTGACTTCACCCATTGGTTTTGTGGATGTCACTACCCCATAGATAGACGGTAAAAAAACGTTCACTTTTCAACCAATTTTGAACGAGTTTTGAACATAGACGTTTTTTAAACGTCCATTAAACGTAAAAATGCTCACTGTAACATATATCTACTTTGTCAACAGTTTACAGTAAGGACAAAGGCTACAATAAACTTGAATTTATTCAAATATTGAACATCGACAGTGTTAAATACAGACACATTTATGAAATATGACAATACAGTACAACACTAACAATCAGACATGGGGGATTTTTCTAGGAAAAAGTAGCAATGTTTGGGGTAAAGAAGAGTCACAAAATATAGAAAAAGTCTTCTGGAGCAAATAACACATTAAAGTCCTTTCATCGACATTTTATTTATTTATTTTACTGTAGAAATTTTGAGAAAAATTAATTAAAAAATAACCCCTGTAATAAAATACATTCACAGTGTGCTGACATTTGACCTTACGTCACATAAATTCCTTTATAGGTGTATTCCTTATTTCTTTTGCATGTTGTTCCTGACATCTCACTCTACTTCTGGTATCATTTTGGTGGCATTTTACTGTAGAAATTTGGAGAAAAATAACCTTAAAGTCACCAATATAACAAAACCCAGTTACAGTATGCTGACCTTTGACCTTACATAACATAAATTCCTTCGTAGGTGTGATCCTCATTTCTTTTGCATGTTGTTCCTCGGGTCTCACTCTACTTCTGGTATCATTTTGGTGGAATTTTACTGTAGAAATTTGGAGAAAAATAACCTTAAAGTCACCAATATAACAAAACCCAGTTACAGTATGCTGACCTTTGACCTTACATAACATAAATTCCTTCGTAGGTGTGATCCTCATTTCTTTTGCATGTTGTTCCTCGGGTCTCACTCTACCTCTGGTATCATTTTGGTGGAATTTTACTGTAGAAATTTGGAGAAAAATAACTTTAAAGTCACCCATATAACACAACTCAGTTACAGTACGCTGACCTTTGACCTTATGTCACATTAATTCCTTTATAGGTGTGATCCTCATTTCTTTTGCATGTTGTTCCTGGGGTCTCACTCTACTTCTGGTATCATTTTGGTGGCATTTTACTGTAGAAATTTTGAGAAAAATAACTTTAAAAATCCAAACTATGATGACTCAACCACATTTACTGTATGCTGACCTTTGACCTTAAGTCAAATGAGGATCACACCTACGAAGGAATTTATGTTATGTAAGGTCAAAGGTCAGCATACTGTAACTGGGTTTTGTTATATTGGTGACTTTAAGGTTATTTTTCTCCAAATTTCTACAGTAAAATGCCACCAAAATGATACCAGAAGTAGAGTGAGACCCCAGGAACAACATGCAAAAGAAATGAGGATGACACCTATAAAGGAATTGATTTGACTTAAGGTCAAAGGTCAGCATACAGTAAATGTGGTTGAGTCATCATAGTTTGGATTTTTAAAGTTATTTTTCTCAAAATTTCTACAGTAAAATGCCACCAAAATGATACCAGAAGTAGAGTGAGACCCCAGGAACAACATGCAAAAGAAATGAGGATGACACCTATAAAGGAATTAATGTGACATAAGGTCAAAGGTCAGCGTACTGTAACTGAGTTTTGTTATATGGGTGACTTTAAAGTTATTTTTCTCCAAATTTCTACAGTAAAATTCCACCAAAATGATACCAGAAGTAGAGTGGGACCCCAGGAACAACATGCAAAAGAAATGAGGATCACACCTACAAAGGAATTTATGTTATGTAAGGTCAAAGGTCAGCATACTGTAACTGGGTTTTGTTATATTGGTGACTTTAAGGTTATCT
Organism: Decapterus maruadsi; assembly: GCA_030347415.2. Classification (NCBI taxonomy): domain Eukaryota; kingdom Metazoa; phylum Chordata; class Actinopteri; order Carangiformes; family Carangidae; genus Decapterus; species Decapterus maruadsi. The sequence continues at coordinate 29,531,723 of CM064906.1, read as the reverse complement.
TTCTCCAGATTTCTACAGTAAAATGCCACCAAAATGATACCAGAAGTAGAGTGAGACCCCAGGAACAATATGCAAAAGAAATGAGGAACACACCTACGAAGGAATTGATGTTATGTAAGGTCAAAGGTCAGCGTACTGTAACTGAGTTTTGTTATATGGGTGATTTTAAAGTTATTTTTCTCCAAATTTCTACAGTAAAATTCCACCAAAATGATACCAGAAGTAGAGTGAGACCCCAGGAACAACATGCAAAAGAAATGAGGATCACACCTACGAAGGAATTTATGTTATGTAAGGTCAAAGGTCAGCGTACTGTAACTGAGTTTTGTTATATGGGTGACTTTAAAGTTATTTTTCTCCAAATTTCTACAGTAAAATTCCACCAAAATGATACCAGAAGTAGAGTGAGACCCCAGGAACAATATGCAAAAGAAATGAAGAACACACCTATAAAGGAATTGATTTGACTTAAGGTCAAAGGTCAGCATACAGTAAATGTGGTTGAGTCATCATAGTTTGGATTTTTAAAGTTATTTTTCTCCAAATTTCTACAATAAAATGCCACCAAAATGATACCAGAAGTAGAGTGAGACCCCAGGAACAACATGCAAAAGAAATGAGGATGACACCTATAAAGGAATTAATGTGACATAAGGTCAAAGGTCAGCGTACTGTAACTGAGTTTTGTTATATGGGTGACTTTAAAGTTATTTTTCTCCAAATTTCTACAGTAAAATTCCACCAAAATGATACCAGAAGTAGAGTGGGACCCCAGGAACAACATGCAAAAGAAATGAGGATCACACCTACAAAGGAATTTATGTTATGTAAGGTCAAAGGTCAGCATACTGTAACTGGGTTTTGTTATATTGGTGACTTTAAGGTTATCTTTCTCCAGATTTCTACAGTAAAATGCCACCAAAATGATACCAGAGGTAGAGTGAGACCCCAGGAACAACATGCAAAAGAAATGAAGAACACACCTATGAAGGAATTGATTTGACTTAAGGTCAAAGGTCAGCATACAGTAAATGTGGTTGAGTCATCATAGTTTGGATTTTTAAAGTTATTTTTCTCAAAATTTCTACAGTAAAATGCCACCAAAATGATACCAGAAGTAGAGTGCGACCCCAGGAACAACATGCAAAAGAAATGAGGATCACACCTACGAAGGAATCTATGTTATGTAAGGTCAAAGGTCAGCGTACTGTAACTGAGTTTTGTTATATGGGTGACTTGAAGGTTATTTTTCTCCAAATTTCTACAGTAAAATTCCACCAAAATGATACCAGAAGTAGAGTGAGACCCGAGGAACAACATGCAAAAGAAATGAGGATCACACCTACGAAGGAATTTATGTTATGTAAGGTCAAAGGTCAGCATACTGTAACTGGGTTTTGTTATATTGGTGACTTTAAGGTTATCTTTCTCCAAATTTCTACAGTAAAATGCCACCAAAATGATACCAGAGGTAGAGTGAGACCCCAGGAACAACATGCAAAAGAAATGAGGATGACACCTATAAAGGAATTAATGTGACATAAGGTCAAAGGTCAGCGTACTGTAACTGAGTTTTGTTATATGGGTGACTTTAAAGTTATTTTTCTCCAAATTTCTACAGTAAAATTCCACCAAAATGATACCAGAAGTAGAGTGAGACCCCAGGAACAACATGCAAAAGAAATGAGGATCACACCTACAAAGGAATTTATGTTATGTAAGGTCAAAGGTCAGCATACTGTAACTGGGTTTTGTTATATTGGTGACTTTAAGGTTATCTTTCTCCAGATTTCTACAGTAAAATTCCACCAAAATGATACCAGAGGTAGAGTGAGACCCCAGGAACAGTATGCAAAAGAAATGAGGAACACACCTATGAAGGAATTGATGTTATGTAAGGTCAAAGGTCAGCATACAGTAACTGAGTTTTGTTATATGGGTGACTTTAAACTTATTTTTCTCCAAATTTCTACAGTAAAATGCCACCAAAATGATACCAGAGGTAGAGTGAGACCCCAGGAACAGTATGCAAAAGAAATGAAGAACACACCTATAAAGGAATTGATTTGACTTAAGGTCAAAGGTCAGCATACAGTAAATGTGGTTGAGTCATCATAGTTTGGATTTTTAAAGTTATTTTTCTCAAAATTTCTACAGTAAAATGCCACCAAAATGATACCAGAAGTAGAGTGAGACCCCAGGAATAATATGCAAAAGAAATGAGGATGACACCTATAAAGGAATTAATGTGACATAAGGTCAAAGGTCAGCATACTGTAACTGAGTTTTGTTATATGGGTGACTTTAAAGTTATTTTTCTCCAAATTTCTACAGTAAAATTCCACCAAAATGATACCAGAGGTAGAGTGAGACCCCAGGAACAATATGCAAAAGAAATGAGGATCACACCTACGAAGGAATTTATGTTATGTAAGGTCAAAGGTCAGCATACTGTAACTGGGTTTTGTTATATTGGTGACTTTAAGGTTATTTTTCTCCAAATTTCTACAGTAAAATGCCACCAAAATGATACCAGAGGTAGAGTGAGACCCCAGGAACAACATGCAAAAGAAATGAGGATGACACCTATAAAGGAATTAATGTGACATAAGGTCAAAGGTCAGCGTACTGTAACTGAGTTTTGTTATATGGGTGACTTTAAAGTTATTTTTCTCCATATTTCTACAGTAAAATGCCGCCAAAATGATACCAGAAGTAGAGTGAGACCCCAGGAACAGTATGCAAAAGAAATGAAGAACACACCTATAAAGGAATTGATTTGACTTAAGGTCAAAGGTCAGCATACAGTAACTGGGTTTTGTTATATTGGTGACTTTAAGGTTATTTTTCTCCAAATTTCTACAGTAAAATTCCACCAAAATGATACCAGAAGTAGAGTGAGACCCGAGGAACAACATGCAAAAGAAATGAGGATCACACCTACGAAGGAATTTATGTTATGTAAGGTCAAAGGTCAGCATACTGTAACTGGGTTTTGTTATATTGGTGACTTTAAGGTTATTTTTCTCCAAATTTCTACAGTAAAATGCCACCAAAATGATACCAGAGGTAGAGTGAGACCCCAGGAACAACATGCAAAAGAAATGAGGATGACACCTATGAAGGAATTGATGTGACATAAGGTCAAAGGTCAGCATACTGTAACTGGGTTTTGTTATATTGGTGACTTTAAGGTTATCTTTCTCCAGATTTCTACAGTAAAATGCCACCAAAATGATACCAGAGGTAGAGTGAGACCCCAGGAACAGTATGCAAAAGAAATGAAGAACACACCTATAAAGGAATTGATTTGACTTAAGGTCAAAGGTCAGCATACAGTAAATGTGGTTGAGTCATCATAGTTTGGATTTTTAAAGTTATTTTTCTCAAAATTTCTACAGTAAAATGCCACCAAAATGATACCAGAAGTAGAGTGCGACCCCAGGAACAACATGCAAAAGAAATGAGGAACACACCTATGAAGGAATTGATGTTATGTAAGGTCAAAGGTCAGCATACTGTAACTGGGTTTTGTTATATGGGTGACTTTAAAGTTATTTTTCTCCAAATTTCTACAGTAAAATTCCACCAAAATGATACCAGAAGTAGAGTGAGACCCGAGGAACAACATGCAAAAGAAATGAGGATCACACCTACGAAGGAATTTATGTTATGTAAGGTCAAAGGTCAGCGTACTGTAACTGAGTTTTGTTATATGGGTGACTTTAAGGTTATTTTTCTCCAAATTTCTACAGTAAAATTCCACCAAAATGATACCAGAAGTAGAGTGAGACCCCAGGAACAACATGCAAAAGAAATGAGGAACACACCTATAAAGGAATTAATGTGACATAAGGTCAAAGGTCAGCGTACTGTAACTGAGTTTTGTTATATGGGTGACTTTAAAGTTATTTTTCTCCAAATTTCTACAGTAAAATTCCACCAAAATGATACCAGAAGTAGAGTGAGACCCCAGGAACAACATGCAAAAGAAATGAGGAACACACCTATGAAGGAATTGATGTTATGTAAGGTCAAAGGTCAGCATACAGTAACTGAGTTTTGTTATATGGGTGACTTTAAACTTATTTTTCTCCAAATTTCTACAGTAAAATGCCGCCAAAATGATACCAGAGGTAGAGTGAGACCCCAGGAACAGTATGCAAAAGAAATGAAGAACACACCTATAAAGGAATTGATTTGACTTAAGGTCAAAGGTCAGCATACAGTAAATGTGGTTGAGTCATCATAGTTTGGATTTTTAAAGTTATTTTTCTCAAAATTTCTACAATAAAATGCCACCAAAATGATACCAGAAGTAGAGTGAGACCCCAGGAACAACATGCAAAAGAAATGAGGAACACACCTACGAAGGAATTGATGTTATGTAAGGTCAAAGGTCAGCGTACTGTAACTGAGTTTTGTTATATGGGTGATTTTAAAGTTATTTTTCTCCAAATTTCTACAGTAAAATTCCACCAAAATGATACCAGAAGTAGAGTGAGACCCCAGGAACAACATGCAAAAGAAATGAGGATCACACCTACGAAGGAATTTATGTTATGTAAGGTCAAAGGTCAGCGTACTGTAACTGAGTTTTGTTATATGGGTGACTTTAAAGTTATTTTTCTCCAAATTTCTACAGTAAAATTCCACCAAAATGATACCAGAAGTAGAGTGAGACCCCAGGAACAATATGCAAAAGAAATGAAGAACACACCTATAAAGGAATTGATTTGACTTAAGGTCAAAGGTCAGCATACAGTAAATGTGGTTGAGTCATCATAGTTTGGATTTTTAAAGTTATTTTTCTCCAAATTTCTACAATAAAATGCCACCAAAATGATACCAGAAGTAGAGTGAGACCCCAGGAACAACATGCAAAAGAAATGAGGATGACACCTATAAAGGAATTAATGTGACATAAGGTCAAAGGTCAGCGTACTGTAACTGAGTTTTGTTATATGGGTGACTTTAAAGTTATTTTTCTCCAAATTTCTACAGTAAAATTCCACCAAATGATACCAGAAGTAGAGTGGGACCCCAGGAACAACATGCAAAAGAAATGAGGATCACACCTACAAAGGAATTTATGTTATGTAAGGTCAAAGGTCAGCATACTGTAACTGGGTTTTGTTATATTGGTGACTTTAAGGTTATCTTTCTCCAGATTTCTACAGTAAAATGCCACCAAAATGATACCAGAGGTAGAGTGAGACCCCAGGAACAACATGCAAAAGAAATGAAGAACACACCTATGAAGGAATTGATTTGACTTAAGGTCAAAGGTCAGCATACAGTAAATGTGGTTGAGTCATCATAGTTTGGATTTTTAAAGTTATTTTTCTCAAAATTTCTACAGTAAAATGCCACCAAAATGATACCAGAAGTAGAGTGCGACCCCAGGAACAACATGCAAAAGAAATGAGGATCACACCTACGAAGGAATCTATGTTATGTAAGGTCAAAGGTCAGCGTACTGTAACTGAGTTTTGTTATATGGGTGACTTTAAGGTTATTTTTCTCCAAATTTCTACAGTAAAATTCCACCAAAATGATACCAGAAGTAGAGTGAGACCCGAGGAACAACATGCAAAAGAAATGAGGATCACACCTACGAAGGAATTTATGTTATGTAAGGTCAAAGGTCAGCATACTGTAACTGGGTTTTGTTATATTGGTGACTTTAAGGTTATCTTTCTCCAAATTTCTACAGTAAAATGCCACCAAAATGATACCAGAGGTAGAGTGAGACCCCAGGAACAACATGCAAAAGAAATGAGGATGACACCTATAAAGGAATTAATGTGACATAAGGTCAAAGGTCAGCGTACTGTAACTGAGTTTTGTTATATGGGTGACTTTAAAGTTATTTTTCTCCAAATTTCTACAGTAAAATTCCACCAAAATGATACCAGAAGTAGAGTGAGACCCCAGGAACAACATGCAAAAGAAATGAGGATCACACCTACAAAGGAATTTATGTTATGTAAGGTCAAAGGTCAGCATACTGTAACTGGGTTTTGTTATATTGGTGACTTTAAGGTTATCTTTCTCCAGATTTCTACAGTAAAATTCCACCAAAATGATACCAGAGGTAGAGTGAGACCCCAGGAACAGTATGCAAAAGAAATGAGGAACACACCTATGAAGGAATTGATGTTATGTAAGGTCAAAGGTCAGCATACAGTAACTGAGTTTTGTTATATGGGTGACTTTAAACTTATTTTTCTCCAAATTTCTACAGTAAAATGCCACCAAAATGATACCAGAGGTAGAGTGAGACCCCAGGAACAGTATGCAAAAGAAATGAAGAACACACCTATAAAGGAATTGATTTGACTTAAGGTCAAAGGTCAGCATACAGTAAATGTGGTTGAGTCATCATAGTTTGGATTTTTAAAGTTATTTTTCTCAAAATTTCTACAGTAAAATGCCACCAAAATGATACCAGAAGTAGAGTGAGACCCCAGGAATAATATGCAAAAGAAATGAGGATGACACCTATAAAGGAATTAATGTGACATAAGGTCAAAGGTCAGCATACTGTAACTGAGTTTTGTTATATGGGTGACTTTAAAGTTATTTTTCTCCAAATTTCTACAGTAAAATTCCACCAAAATGATACCAGAGGTAGAGTGAGACCCCAGGAACAATATGCAAAAGAAATGAGGATCACACCTACGAAGGAATTTATGTTATGTAAGGTCAAAGGTCAGCATACTGTAACTGGGTTTTGTTATATTGGTGACTTTAAGGTTATTTTTCTCCAAATTTCTACAGTAAAATGCCACCAAAATGATACCAGAGGTAGAGTGAGACCCCAGGAACAACATGCAAAAGAAATGAGGATGACACCTATAAAGGAATTAATGTGACATAAGGTCAAAGGTCAGCGTACTGTAACTGAGTTTTGTTATATGGGTGACTTTAAAGTTATTTTTCTCCATATTTCTACAGTAAAATGCCGCCAAAATGATACCAGAAGTAGAGTGAGACCCCAGGAACAGTATGCAAAAGAAATGAAGAACACACCTATAAAGGAATTGATTTGACTTAAGGTCAAAGGTCAGCATACAGTAACTGGGTTTTGTTATATTGGTGACTTTAAGGTTATTTTTCTCCAAATTTCTACAGTAAAATTCCACCAAAATGATACCAGAAGTAGAGTGAGACCCGAGGAACAACATGCAAAAGAAATGAGGATCACACCTACGAAGGAATTTATGTTATGTAAGGTCAAAGGTCAGCATACTGTAACTGGGTTTTGTTATATTGGTGACTTTAAGGTTATTTTTCTCCAAATTTCTACAGTAAAATGCCACCAAAATGATACCAGAGGTAGAGTGAGACCCCAGGAACAACATGCAAAAGAAATGAGGATGACACCTATGAAGGAATTAATGTGACATAAGGTCAAAGGTCAGCGTACTGTAACTGAGTTTTGTTATATGGGTGACTTTAAAGTTATTTTTCTCCAAATTTCTACAGTAAAATTCCACCAAAATGATACCAGAAGTAGAGTGGGACCCCAGGAACAACATGCAAAAGAAATGAGGATCACACCTACAAAGGAATTTATGTTATGTAAGGTCAAAGGTCAGCATACTGTAACTGGGTTTTGTTATATTGGTGACTTTAAGGTTATCTTTCTCCAGATTTCTACAGTAAAATGCCACCAAAATGATACCAGAGGTAGAGTGAGACCCCAGGAACAGTATGCAAAAGAAATGAAGAACACACCTATAAAGGAATTGATTTGACTTAAGGTCAAAGGTCAGCATACAGTAAATGTGGTTGAGTCATCATAGTTTGGATTTTTAAAGTTATTTTTCTCAAAATTTCTACAGTAAAATGCCACCAAAATGATACCAGAAGTAGAGTGCGACCCCAGGAACAACATGCAAAAGAAATGAGGAACACACCTATGAAGGAATTGATGTTATGTAAGGTCAAAGGTCAGCATACTGTAACTGGGTTTTGTTATATGGGTGACTTTAAAGTTATTTTTCTCCAAATTTCTACAGTAAAATTCCACCAAAATGATACCAGAAGTAGAGTGAGACCCGAGGAACAACATGCAAAAGAAATGAGGATCACACCTACGAAGGAATTTATGTTATGTAAGGTCAAAGGTCAGCGTACTGTAACTGAGTTTTGTTATATGGGTGACTTTAAGGTTATTTTTCTCCAAATTTCTACAGTAAAATTCCACCAAAATGATACCAGAAGTAGAGTGAGACCCCAGGAACAACATGCAAAAGAAATGAGGAACACACCTATAAAGGAATTAATGTGACATAAGGTCAAAGGTCAGCGTACTGTAACTGAGTTTTGTTATATGGGTGACTTTAAAGTTATTTTTCTCCAAATTTCTACAGTAAAATTCCACCAAAATGATACCAGAAGTAGAGTGAGACCCCAGGAACAACATGCAAAAGAAATGAGGAACACACCTATGAAGGAATTGATGTTATGTAAGGTCAAAGGTCAGCATACAGTAACTGAGTTTTGTTATATGGGTGACTTTAAACTTATTTTTCTCCAAATTTCTACAGTAAAATGCCGCCAAAATGATACCAGAGGTAGAGTGAGACCCCAGGAACAGTATGCAAAAGAAATGAAGAACACACCTATAAAGGAATTGATTTGACTTAAGGTCAAAGGTCAGCATACAGTAAATGTGGTTGAGTCATCATAGTTTGGATTTTTAAAGTTATTTTTCTCAAAATTTCTACAGTAAAATGCCACCAAAATGATACCAGAAGTAGAGTGAGACCCCAGGAATAATATGCAAAAGAAATGAGGATGACACCTATAAAGGAATTAATGTGACATAAGGTCAAAGGTCAGCGTACTGTAACTGAGTTTTGTTATATGGGTGACTTTAAAGTTATTTTTCTCCAAATTTCTACAGTAAAATTCCACCAAAATGATACCAGAAGTAGAGTGGGACCCCAGGAACAACATGCAAAAGAAATGAGGATCACACCTACAAAGGAATTTATGTTATGTAAGGTCAAAGGTCAGCATACTGTAACTGGGTTTTGTTATATTGGTGACTTTAAGGTTATCTTTCTCCAGATTTCTACAGTAAAATGCCACCAAAATGATACCAGAGGTAGAGTGAGACCCCAGGAACAGTATGCAAAAGAAATGAAGAACACACCTATAAAGGAATTGATTTGACTTAAGGTCAAAGGTCAGCATACAGTAAATGTGGTTGAGTCATCATAGTTTGGATTTTTAAAGTTATTTTTCTCAAAATTTCTACAGTAAAATGCCACCAAAATGATACCAGAAGTAGAGTGCGACCCCAGGAACAACATGCAAAAGAAATGAGGAACACACCTATGAAGGAATTGATGTTATGTAAGGTCAAAGGTCAGCATACTGTAACTGGGTTTTGTTATATGGGTGACTTTAAAGTTATTTTTCTCCAAATTTCTACAGTAAAATTCCACCAAAATGATACCAGAAGTAGAGTGAGACCCGAGGAACAACATGCAAAAGAAATGAGGATCACACCTACGAAGGAATTTATGTTATGTAAGGTCAAAGGTCAGCGTACTGTAACTGAGTTTTGTTATATGGGTGACTTTAAGGTTATTTTTCTCCAAATTTCTACAGTAAAATTCCACCAAAATGATACCAGAAGTAGAGTGAGACCCCAGGAACAACATGCAAAAGAAATGAGGAACACACCTATAAAGGAATTAATGTGACATAAGGTCAAAGGTCAGCGTACTGTAACTGAGTTTTGTTATATGGGTGACTTTAAAGTTATTTTTCTCCAAATTTCTACAGTAAAATTCCACCAAAATGATACCAGAAGTAGAGTGAGACCCCAGGAACAACATGCAAAAGAAATGAGGAACACACCTATGAAGGAATTGATGTTATGTAAGGTCAAAGGTCAGCATACAGTAACTGAGTTTTGTTATATGGGTGACTTTAAACTTATTTTTCTCCAAATTTCTACAGTAAAATGCCGCCAAAATGATACCAGAGGTAGAGTGAGACCCCAGGAACAGTATGCAAAAGAAATGAAGAACACACCTATAAAGGAATTGATTTGACTTAAGGTCAAAGGTCAGCATACAGTAAATGTGGTTGAGTCATCATAGTTTGGATTTTTAAAGTTATTTTTCTCAAAATTTCTACAGTAAAATGCCACCAAAATGATACCAGAAGTAGAGTGAGACCCCAGGAATAATATGCAAAAGAAATGAGGATGACACCTATAAAGGAATTAATGTGACATAAGGTCAAAGGTCAGCATACTGTAACTGAGTTTTGTTATATGGGTGACTTTAAAGTTATTTTTCTCCAAATTTCTACAGTAAAATTCCACCAAAATGATACCAGAGGTAGAGTGAGACCCCAGGAACAATATGCAAAAGAAATGAGGATCACACCTACGAAGGAATTTATGTTATGTAAGGTCAAAGGTCAGCATACTGTAACTGGGTTTTGTTATATTGGTGACTTTAAGGTTATTTTTCTCCAAATTTCTACAGTAAAATGCCACCAAAATGATACCAGAGGTAGAGTGAGACCCCAGGAACAACATGCAAAAGAAATGAGGATGACACCTATAAAGGAATTAATGTGACATAAGGTCAAAGGTCAGCGTACTGTAACTGAGTTTTGTTATATGGGTGACTTTAAAGTTATTTTTCTCCATATTTCTACAGTAAAATGCCGCCAAAATGATACCAGAAGTAGAGTGAGACCCCAGGAACAGTATGCAAAAGAAATGAAGAACACACCTATAAAGGAATTGATTTGACTTAAGGTCAAAGGTCAGCATACAGTAAATGTGGTTGAGTCATCATAGTTTGGATTTTTAAAGTTATTTTTCTCAAAATTTCTACAGTAAAATGCCACCAAAATGATACCAGAAGTAGAGTGAGACCCCAGGAATAATATGCAAAAGAAATGAGGATGACACCTATAAAGGAATTAATGTGACATAAGGTCAAAGGTCAGCGTACTGTAACTGAGTTTTGTTATATGGGTGACTTTAAAGTTATTTTTCTCCAAATTTCTACAGTAAAATTCCACCAAAATGATACCAGAAGTAGAGTGGGACCCCAGGAACAACATGCAAAAGAAATGAGGATCACACCTACAAAGGAATTTATGTTATGTAAGGTCAAAGGTCAGCATACTGTAACTGGGTTTTGTTATATTGGTGACTTTAAGGTTATCTTTCTCCAGATTTCTACAGTAAAATGCCACCAAAATGATACCAGAGGTAGAGTGAGACCCCAGGAACAGTATGCAAAAGAAATGAAGAACACACCTATAAAGGAATTGATTTGACTTAAGGTCAAAGGTCAGCATACAGTAAATGTGGTTGAGTCATCATAGTTTGGATTTTTAAAGTTATTTTTCTCAAAATTTCTACAGTAAAATGCCACCAAAATGATACCAGAAGTAGAGTGAGACCCCAGGAATAATATGCAAAAGAAATGAGGATGACACCTATAAAGGAATTAATGTGACATAAGGTCAAAGGTCAGCGTACTGTAACTGAGTTTTGTTATATGGGTGACTTTAAAGTTATTTTTCTCCAAATTTCTACAGTAAAATTCCACCAAAATGATACCAGAAGTAGAGTGAGACCCCAGGAACAACATGCAAAAGAAATGAGGAACACACCTATGAAGGAATTGATGTTATGTAAGGTCAAAGGTCAGCATACAGTAACTGAGTTTTGTTATATGGGTGACTTTAAACTTATTTTTCTCCAAATTTCTACAGTAAAATGCCACCAAAATGATACCAGAGGTAGAGTGAGACCCCAGGAATAATATGCAAAAGAAATGAGGATGACACCTATAAAGGAATTAATGTGACATAAGGTCAAAGGTCAGCATACTGTAACTGGGTTTTGTTATATTGGTGACTTTAAGGTTATCTTTCTCCAAATTTCTACAGTAAAATGCCGCCAAAATGATACCAGAAGTAGAGTGAGACCCCAGGAACAATATGCAAAAGAAATGAGGATCACACCTATAAAGGAATTAATGTGACATAAGGTCAAAGGTCAGCGTACTGTAACTGAGTTTTGTTATATGGGTGACTTTAAAGTTATTTTTCTCCATATTTCTACAGTAAAATGCCGCCAAAATGATACCAGAAGTAGAGTGAGACCCCAGGAACAGTATGCAAAAGAAATGAAGAACACACCTATAAAGGAATTGATTTGACTTAAGGTCAAAGGTCAGCATACAGTAAATGTGGTTGAGTCATCATAGTTTGGATTTTTAAAGTTATTTTTCTCCAAATTTCTACAGTAAAATGCCGCCAAAATGATACCAGAGGTAGAGTGAGACCCCAGGAACAGTATGCAAAAGAAATGAAGAACACACCTATAAAGGAATTGATTTGACTTAAGGTCAAAGGTCAGCATACAGTAAATGTGGTTGAGTCATCATAGTTTGGATTTTTAAAGTTATTTTTCTCAAAATTTCTACAGTAAAATGCCACCAAAATGATACCAGAAGTAGAGTGAGACCCCAGGAATAATATGCAAAAGAAATGAGGATGACACCTATAAAGGAATTAATGTGACATAAGGTCAAAGGTCAGCGTACTGTAACTGAGTTTTGTTATATGGGTGACTTTAAAGTTATTTTTCTCCAAATTTCTACAGTAAAATTCCACCAAAATGATACCAGAAGTAGAGTGGGACCCCAGGAACAACATGCAAAAGAAATGAGGATCACACCTACAAAGGAATTTATGTTATGTAAGGTCAAAGGTCAGCATACTGTAACTGGGTTTTGTTATATTGGTGACTTTAAGGTTATCTTTCTCCAGATTTCTACAGTAAAATGCCACCAAAATGATACCAGAGGTAGAGTGAGACCCCAGGAACAGTATGCAAAAGAAATGAAGAACACACCTATAAAGGAATTGATTTGACTTAAGGTCAAAGGTCAGCATACAGTAAATGTGGTTGAGTCATCATAGTTTGGATTTTTAAAGTTATTTTTCTCAAAATTTCTACAGTAAAATTCCACCAAAATGATACCAGAAGTAGAGTGAGACCCCAGGAACAACATGCAAAAGAAATGAGGAACACACCTATGAAGGAATTGATGTTATGTAAGGTCAAAGGTCAGCATACAGTAACTGAGTTTTGTTATATGGGTGACTTTAAACTTATTTTTCTCCAAATTTCTACAGTAAAATGCCGCCAAAATGATACCAGAGGTAGAGTGAGACCCCAGGAACAGTATGCAAAAGAAATGAAGAACACACCTATAAAGGAATTGATTTGACTTAAGGTCAAAGGTCAGCATACAGTAAATGTGGTTGAGTCATCATAGTTTGGATTTTTAAAGTTATTTTTCTCAAAATTTCTACAGTAAAATGCCACCAAAATGATACCAGAAGTAGAGTGAGACCCCAGGAATAATATGCAAAAGAAATGAGGATGACACCTATAAAGGAATTAATGTGACATAAGGTCAAAGGTCAGCATACTGTAACTGAGTTTTGTTATATGGGTGACTTTAAAGTTATTTTTCTCCAAATTTCTACAGTAAAATGCCGCCAAAATGATACCAGAAGTAGAGTGAGACCCCAGGAACAGTATGCAAAAGAAATGAAGAACACACCTATAAAGGAATTGATTTGACTTAAGGTCAAAGGTCAGCATACAGTAAATGTGGTTGAGTCATCATAGTTTGGATTTTTAAAGTTATTTTTCTCAAAATTTCTACAGTAAAATGCCACCAAAATGATACCAGAAGTAGAGTGAGACCCCAGGAATAATATGCAAAAGAAATGAGGATGACACCTATAAAGGAATTAATGTGACATAAGGTCAAAGGTCAGCGTACTGTAACTGAGTTTTGTTATATGGGTGACTTTAAAGTTATTTTTCTCCAAATTTCTACAGTAAAATTCCACCAAAATGATACCAGAAGTAGAGTGAGACCCGAGGAACAACATGCAAAAGAAATGAGGATCACACCTACGAAGGAATTTATGTTATGTAAGGTCAAAGGTCAGCGTACTGTAACTGAGTTTTGTTATATGGGTGACTTTAAGGTTATTTTTCTCCAAATTTCTACAGTAAAATTCCACCAAAATGATACCAGAAGTAGAGTGAGACCCCAGGAACAACATGCAAAAGAAATGAGGAACACACCTATAAAGGAATTAATGTGACATAAGGTCAAAGGTCAGCGTACTGTAACTGAGTTTTGTTATATGGGTGACTTTAAAGTTATTTTTCTCCAAATTTCTACAGTAAAATTCCACCAAAATGATACCAGAAGTAGAGTGAGACCCCAGGAACAACATGCAAAAGAAATGAGGAACACACCTATGAAGGAATTGATGTTATGTAAGGTCAAAGGTCAGCATACAGTAACTGAGTTTTGTTATATGGGTGACTTTAAACTTATTTTTCTCCAAATTTCTACAGTAAAATGCCGCCAAAATGATACCAGAGGTAGAGTGAGACCCCAGGAACAGTATGCAAAAGAAATGAAGAACACACCTATAAAGGAATTGATTTGACTTAAGGTCAAAGGTCAGCATACAGTAAATGTGGTTGAGTCATCATAGTTTGGATTTTTAAAGTTATTTTTCTCAAAATTTCTACAGTAAAATGCCACCAAAATGATACCAGAAGTAGAGTGAGACCCCAGGAATAATATGCAAAAGAAATGAGGATGACACCTATAAAGGAATTAATGTGACATAAGGTCAAAGGTCAGCATACTGTAACTGAGTTTTGTTATATGGGTGACTTTAAAGTTATTTTTCTCCAAATTTCTACAGTAAAATTCCACCAAAATGATACCAGAGGTAGAGTGAGACCCCAGGAACAATATGCAAAAGAAATGAGGATCACACCTACGAAGGAATTTATGTTATGTAAGGTCAAAGGTCAGCATACTGTAACTGGGTTTTGTTATATTGGTGACTTTAAGGTTATTTTTCTCCAAATTTCTACAGTAAAATGCCACCAAAATGATACCAGAAGTAGAGTGAGACTCCAGGAACAACATGCAAAAGAAATGAGGATGACACCTATAAAGGAATTAATGTGACATAAGGTCAAAGGTCAGCGTACTGTAACTGAGTTTTGTTATATGGGTGACTTTAAAGTTATTTTTCTCCATATTTCTACAGTAAAATGCCGCCAAAATGATACCAGAAGTAGAGTGAGACCCCAGGAACAGTATGCAAAAGAAATGAAGAACACACCTATAAAGGAATTGATTTGACTTAAGGTCAAAGGTCAGCATACAGTAAATGTGGTTGAGTCATCATAGTTTGGATTTTTAAAGTTATTTTTCTCAAAATTTCTACAGTAAAATGCCACCAAAATGATACCAGAAGTAGAGTGAGACCCCAGGAATAATATGCAAAAGAAATGAGGATGACACCTATAAAGGAATTAATGTGACATAAGGTCAAAGGTCAGCGTACTGTAACTGAGTTTTGTTATATGGGTGACTTTAAAGTTATTTTTCTCCAAATTTCTACAGTAAAATTCCACCAAAATGATACCAGAAGTAGAGTGGGACCCCAGGAACAACATGCAAAAGAAATGAGGATCACACCTACAAAGGAATTTATGTTATGTAAGGTCAAAGTTCAGCATACTGTAACTGGGTTTTGTTATATTGGTGACTTTAAGGTTATCTTTCTCCAGATTTCTACAGTAAAATGCCACCAAAATGATACCAGAGGTAGAGTGAGACCCCAGGAACAGTATGCAAAAGAAATGAAGAACACACCTATAAAGGAATTGATTTGACTTAAGGTCAAAGGTCAGCATACAGTAAATGTGGTTGAGTCATCATAGTTTGGATTTTTAAAGTTATTTTTCTCAAAATTTCTACAGTAAAATTCCACCAAAATGATACCAGAAGTAGAGTGAGACCCCAGGAACAACATGCAAAAGAAATGAGGAACACACCTATGAAGGAATTGATGTTATGTAAGGTCAAAGGTCAGCATACTGTAACTGGGTTTTGTTATATGGGTGACTTTAAAGTTATTTTTCTCCAAATTTCTACAGTAAAATTCCACCAAAATGATACCAGAAGTAGAGTGAGACCCGAGGAACAACATGCAAAAGAAATGAGGATCACACCTACGAAGGAATTTATGTTATGTAAGGTCAAAGGTCAGCATACTGTAACTGAGTTTTGTTATATGGGTGACTTTAAGGTTATTTTTCTCCAAATTTCTACAGTAAAATTCTACCAAAATGATACCAGACGTATAGTGAGACCCCAGGAACAACATGCAAAAGAAATGAGGATCACACCTATAAAGGAATTAATGTGACATAAGGTCAAAGGTCAGCGTACTGTAACTGAGTTTTGTTATATGGGTGACTTTAAAGTTATTTTTCTCCAAATTTCTACAGTAAAATTCCACCAAAATGATACCAGAGGTAGAGTGAGACCCCAGGAACAACATGCAAAAGAAATGAGGAACACACCTATGAAGGAATTGATGTTATGTAAGGTCAAAGGTCAGCGTACTGTAACTGAGTTTTGTTATATGGGTGACTTTAAGGTTATTTTTCTCCAAATTTCTACAGTAAAATTCCACCAAAATGATACCAGAAGTAGAGTGAGACCCCAGGAACAACATGCAAAAGAAATGAGGATCACACCTATAAAGGAATTAATGTGACATAAGGTCAAAGGTCAGCGTACTGTAACTGAGTTTTGTTATATGGGTGACTTTAAAGTTATTTTTCTCCAAATTTCTACAGTAAAATTCCACCAAAATGATACCAGAGGTAGAGTGAGACCCCAGGAACAACATGCAAAAGAAATGAGGAACACACCTATGAAGGAATTGATGTTATGTAAGGTCAAAGGTCAGCATACAGTAACTGAGTTTTGTTATATGGGTGACTTTAAACTTATTTTTCTCCAAATTTCTACAGTAAAATGCCGCCAAAATGATACCAGAGGTAGAGTGAGACCCCAGGAACAGTATGCAAAAGAAATGAAGAACACACCTATAAAGGAATTGATTTGACTTAAGGTCAAAGGTCAGCATACAGTAAATGTGGTTGAGTCATCATAGTTTGGATTTTTAAAGTTATTTTTCTCAAAATTTCTACAGTAAAATGCCACCAAAATGATACCAGAAGTAGAGTGAGACCCCAGGAATAATATGCAAAAGAAATGAGGATGACACCTATAAAGGAATTAATGTGACATAAGGTCAAAGGTCAGCATACTGTAACTGGGTTTTGTTATATTGGTGACTTTAAGGTTATCTTTCTCCAAATTTCTACAGTAAAATGCCGCCAAAATGATACCAGAAGTAGAGTGAGACCCCAGGAACAATATGCAAAAGAAATGAGGATCACACCTATAAAGGAATTAATGTGACATAAGGTCAAAGGTCAGCGTACTGTAACTGAGTTTTGTTATATGGGTGACTTTAAAGTTATTTTTCTCCATATTTCTACAGTAAAATGCCGCCAAAATGATACCAGAAGTAGAGTGAGACCCCAGGAACAGTATGCAAAAGAAATGAAGAACACACCTATAAAGGAATTGATTTGACTTAAGGTCAAAGGTCAGCATACAGTAAATGTGGTTGAGTCATCATAGTTTGGATTTTTAAAGTTATTTTTCTCAAAATTTCTACAGTAAAATGCCACCAAAATGATACCAGAAGTAGAGTGAGACCCCAGGAATAATATGCAAAAGAAATGAGGATGACACCTATAAAGGAATTAATGTGACATAAGGTCAAAGGTCAGCATACTGTAACTGAGTTTTGTTATATGGGTGACTTTAAAGTTATTTTTCTCCAAATTTCTACAGTAAAATTCCACCAAAATGATACCAGAGGTAGAGTGAGACCCCAGGAACAACATGCAAAAGAAATGAGGATCACACCTATAAAGGAATTAATGTGACATAAGGTCAAAGGTCAGCGTACTGTAACTGAGTTTTGTTATATGGGTGACTTTAAAGTTATTTTTCTCCATATTTCTACAGTAAAATGCCGCCAAAATGATACCAGAAGTAGAGTGAGACCCCAGGAACAGTATGCAAAAGAAATGAAGAACACACCTATAAAGGAATTGATTTGACTTAAGGTCAAAGGTCAGCATACAGTAAATGTGGTTGAGTCATCATAGTTTGGATTTTTAAAGTTATTTTTCTCAAAATTTCTACAGTAAAATGCCACTAAAATGATACCAGAAGTAGAGTGAGACCCCAGGAACAATATGCAAAAGAAATGAGGAACACACCTACGAAGGAATTTATGTTATGTAAGGTCAAAGGTCAGCATACTGTAACTGGGTTTTGTTATAATGGTCATTTTAAATTAATCTTTCTCCACATTTGTACAGTAAAGTAAAAATAAATAAATGAATAAAATGTTGATTTCTCCCAATTACGGCAGTGAAATATGACTAAAAAGTTGATTCATCTTGGAAAAGATTTTCCTCCACCATTCTCCAGTAAAAGCACATAGGCTTTATGTATCTTTCAGGACCTTCCATTTGCTCGAGAACCGTGCCTACCGTATTTACTATAGCGCGCGCGCGCGCAACGAAAATCAAACAGCGGCTCACTTTACCACTATCTCGCAAACGGCGGCTCACTTTACCGCGACCTAAAATGATAGTAACATACACCCCCAAGTTGAATTTGCCCGGAATTGTCCTTTAACCAGCCAGGGTGGCGTGCAGCGTGCGACATAGTGTAGTGAAAATATCTTTCCAGTCCTTTCACATTTGAAACTGAATCTAGATCTGTTACAAAGGTAGTTTCAGTTTTACAGGCCACTAATTACTTGATGTCAAAAAAATACCCGAGAAATAACATGTAATTGTGTAGTAATGTCAAGAAATAGTACAGAAACAACGGTCAATTTCAAAAAAAGATTACACATGCTTTGAATTTTTTGGGGAAAGGCCAGAATTTTTCTCCACCAAGTCCTTGAAATTGACTGCTATATCTAGGCTATTTCTATGCAATCAAACGCTATTACTTGGCTATATTTCTCAACTATGAAATTGAGCGTTATTTCTAGGCTGTTTCTAGACATTATGACGCAATTAGTTGTTATTTCCTGGCTATTTCTTGACATTATCATGTAAAGTTACCTAAAATTTACCCCCAAAACTTGCACAATAACAGAAAACAAGACAATTTTTTTTTATTGTCAAAATTGTTGAAATATTTATTAATTGAAAGACTCATGTCAACTCAAATAAGACATTTTTAAAACCTTAAAAAAAAAAAAACAGACCAGGGGACAAAACATTTTGCTGATAAAAGAAAAACAAACGTGAAGAAAGTGCTTTTTCTTTAAAAAAAAAAAATCCTCATGTTGAAACTAGAACATTCAGATCCAAACACAAGAAGCATCGACTTCCTCCCTGTGACCTTTGAGTTAAAGGATCTCAGGTTTATTAATTAATTAATTAATTAATTAATTAATTAAAACACCCTCAGCTTCCTGTTTCAGTCTTTACTTCCTGTCGTGACATCACTGTAATGAGCCCTGATTGATCGGTCCATGTAAAAATATGACGACCTCTGAACTTCGTATTTACAAACAGTGGCGGCCGCTCGAGGAGGAGGAGGAGGCGGAAGAGGAGGACGGATTCACCTTTTCCCAGCCGGAGGTGGTTAGAAACAAAAACAAAACCCAAACCCAGTCGGTTCAGCTGACGAGTCTCATCCCTCAGAAACCAGAGCCTGTGAGTGCAGTAGTTCCTCCTGCTCGCCACTAGAGGGCAGCACACACTTGGTTTCTACTGTCGACTTGGTTTTCTACTAAGTATTTACTCAGATTTTAAAACAGTTTAAAACCTTAAATCGGAAATCAATACTCGAATTTTATTTCATTATTACTTCTATTATCTGTGACTTCCTGTGGTGTTTTCCTGTAAACAAATGTATTAAATATTTGAAATGCTGCGTTTACTAGAAACAGTTAAAAGTTTTATAGTTATAAAATCTCTCTCAAATTACATCATTTTAGGTCAATTAATTGATAAAATATTAAAGGGGATTTAGAATTATGGACACAAAAGATTTTGTTTTCTGTAAACTCTTCCAGACTAAATCCAATACAAGTTTCTCATTCAGGTTCAGAACTTTTCATATTTCTGGAGGATGAAACTCGACGGCGGCGGCAACAGGTTTAAAAAAAAAAAAAAACACGCATCACGTGTGAAACTGCTTCAGTCCGGGATGAATCTGTGAACTCATCTTCTCATATAATCTTCTCAATAATTTCTATTCTCCTTAATACGATTGCTGTTTCACTCATGATAATACAACGCTTTTTTGTTTATTTTATTTTATTTTTTTATATTAGCAAATATTCAAGAGCAAAACATTCTTGAACGTCTCGTCATATACTTCTAAAAGAGAAAGAAAATAAATTAAATCAGTTTCTTTTTGTACATACTTACATGATATGAGTTTATGTTGCTGTTGTTATTGTTGCTGTTGTTGTTGTTGTTCCGCTCGTGTCGGTACAGAAATAAACGGAGTAAAAAGGCTGCAGCTGTTTGAGAGACGGACGGACGGACGCTTCAGGAAATAATAATTGAATTTAAAAAACAAACAAACAACAAACGTAAAACTTTTAAAACAAAAAAAAACAAGAATGGAGCGAACAGGAAACAAAATGGTTAGTACCTCATCGTAAAACTGAAGGACGGCTGCGTCGTCGGCCCCTCGTGTTAAAAACAAACAAACACTGCTCACACTTTAATGGTTGATATCGTTAAAAACGTAAAACATCGTTCTACCACAGTTTCGTTTTCTGTTGTCGTGTGTAAATGTTTCTTGTTTTGTTTTTTTAAATGACCTCTGAAGACAAGAAAAAAAAAATGTTAATGGGGGGAAAACAATATAGAGAACGAG
>CM064906.1:29470814-29505814 GCA_030347415.2 Decapterus maruadsi | reverse complement strand
GTTCAACGACACTAGAAGCTACCGATTATTTCCATGATGATAAATCAAATGAGCGACAGGTCAAAGGTCGAAGGTTCGTCTCGTGCTGCCCTTCGTTCTTCTCTCTAACACTGGATCTACAGCTAACGGTGATGTGCTGACAAGCAGTGTGGTGCAGGTGGTGGTGGTGGTGGTGGTTGGGGGGGGTCGGGGGGGTTGATGATGGTGTTTCCCTACCTGGTCAGCAAGCTTTCCCAGCCTGTGAGGCTACAGCAGCAAAGAGGGATGGAGGAAGAGGAGGAGGGAGGAAGAAGAGGAGGAAGAAGAGGAGGGAGGAAGGGCGGGCGGAGACAAAACCAGGTATGAGACATGTGGGCGGGGTTATGCATAAAACAAGGAAAGGAAGAGGGAGGGGGGAAAAAACAAAAAAAAACATCAAGATGGAAAAACACAACAAAACAAAACAAAACGAGCAAATCAGAAGAAGAAGAAGATGGACGTCCAGATGTTTGAGCCAGATGTTAGTGAGGTGGTTAGTTTAAAGTCTGGAGGATGAGTTTGTTTCATGCTGCTGGAGGAGACGCAGGTTAAACATCAGTCAATTCTTCACTGACGCAGCAGCAAAATGTAAATGTAATAGAAACTCAGACGACGACTGGAATTAGATCCTGTGGAGCCGATAAAACATAGAATATCATCCTCATATTCCTCTTTAAACTTTAATCTGTGTTTTAGAAAAAAGTAAAAAGAATAAAAAACAGCGCATGGAGAGGATGAGGACACAGGACGACACATCTGCACTCAACATCTGTCTGTTTTAGAAGATCAACAGGGTTCAGGTGATGAAAATCATCCAGCTCATTAACAAAGCTGTGAAGCTTCGACAGCAGAACGAGCCCACTGTCCCTGAACGCACCATCTCACACACAGAAGCTGGGCTGTAAACAGCATCACTGGCTCAGTTTCTGTTCTTCCTTTACTCAAAGAAAAGATATGAACCAGGCTGCGACAAGAGGCCTCAGCTGACCTGACACACACACACACACACACACACACACACACACACACACAGCTGACCTGCAGACAGATGGCCAGGTTGACTCTGCAGCCGAAGGAGGTGCTGACGGCTCGGGGGTGCAGCCCCAGGTCCTTGAAGAGTTTGGAGAAGGACTGAGTCAGAGCGATCCTGGGCCGCTCCTCCGCCACCACCACGCAGGTCCTGACCCGGGACAGGTCCAGACCTCGAGCCTGGAGGAGGACGAGACAACGTCGTCAGGAAGGGTTCATAGTCGAATCTGATTGGTCAGGTTTTGCCTTTAGTCGACTAATCGTTGCATCGTGTTGTTGTTTCTCTCTTTGATTCATGATTTCATTTTGGGTCTTTTTCTGTTTTCTGCTCCGGAGGAAAGAGTTAAAACTCCAGAATAACAAATGTAATTCTTCAGTTGGCATTGGATAACTATAAGTGTCAACTACAGTGTCAGCTTCTCACTGTACGACCCCCTCCCCGTCTCCTCACCTTGAGGGCGTCGGTCTGCAGGCCCAGGCCCTTGGTGCAGAGCTCCATGACGCTGTAGGAGCAGAACGTGTCTCGGACCTTGTACTGACTGACGGCCGAGAGCCAGAGAGCCGGGTTCACCTCCAGCTCCGAGGGAGGGATCAGGATGGACTGGTGACCTGAGTACACACTGGACACACACACACACACACACACACACACACAGGGGCCGGTGTGAGGAGGAGGAGGTCAGACGAGCTCTTTAAAGGGATAGTTCTACATTTTGGCAAATTAGCCCATCCCCATAATCACTATAGTCATAGCAGTAGGTTCGTTACCTTTAATTGTCGGTGCAAGCTATTTTTAGAACGGCGGAGCAGAGCGGTGAGCTGCTCAGAGCTACGCTACGGAGGCTCATGGGATTTCTTGGTTTCCCTCATCAAACTCATCAAATACACAATCCAACAACTCCACAACGCTCTGGTGGACAAGTTGTGACCTGCACATTCACCACGCTATGAGATAATAACACAACGTTACCACACAGAGTTATTTTAGAGGGAAATTCATGTAAAACCTCTGATGCGTGTTACCTTCAGGGACAGTTTTTCATCAACAGTCTCTGTATTTCCCTCTAAAACCATGAGCCTCCGTAGCGTAGCTCTGAGCAGCTCACGGCTCTGCTCCGCCGTTCTAAAAACAGCTTGCACCGACAATTTAAGGTAACAAACCTTCTTCTATGACTATAGGGATTATGGTGAAGGGACAATTTGCCAAAATGTTGAACTATCCCTTTAAGGTGTGCATGTATGTGTGTGTCTGACCTGCAAAGGCACCAGAGGACGAAGCCCAGGCCGCAGTACGGGTCCAGGCAGATGGCCACCTCTCTGGACGGGTAGAGCTCACACTGCAGCTTGATGGAGCGGCAGAAGGCACTGGTGGCTGTGTGAGACATCTGCACACACACACACACACACACACACACACACACACACACTTCATTAGCATCAAGAAACTAGTGGTGAAAACGTCAGGGTGTCACTCGTTGAAGCTGCAGCTGTGAATGAAATAATAAAGATTTATCAGTTTAATTAGTTCATTAGTTTGGTCCTTTGAGAAGCTGAGAAACAAAACAACAAAACACGGCTTCAACCGTGAAGGGATCAGAGAGCAGGGACAAGAGAAGGTGCAACACACACAAACACACAGACACACACAGCCTTGCAGCAGATGAACGGTGGCAGAGAAACAATGAGCTGAAAACAAGACGCAGGTTTGTTTTACTGCAGCAGGAATCAATAGCTGCTTTAATCTGGTTAAATGTCACCACTGTTTATTTACACACACAAACACACACACACACTGAATAAACACAGACACACGTCGCTGCTGCTGCTGCTGATGAAGATGTCATCACACCGACGCCTTTTTGACCTTTAATCAGCTTCATGGTCAAAGCAGAGACAAAAACCGTCCAATCAGAGTCAGTTCAACAGCTGCTCTAATGGCCACTACACACACACACACACACACACACTCTGCAGATCTACAGATGGTTAACAGGTGGTTTCAGTGTCCATGCTGTGTGTGTGTGTGTGTGTGTGTGTGTACCTTGACTCCAGCGAGCATGCCGGTGGTGGAGACGCTGAAGTCCAGGTAGGCCAGGGTGTCGGGGTTGGACGGTTTGTGCAGCAGAGGAGGTTTCTTCTTTGGCAAATCGTCTGCAGGGAAAAAGAAACCAACAACACACCAGGTATAAACCAAGACGCCATTCGCCTTCATTCAACACAACTTTATCGAAACAGCAACGACGAGCAGGACTCGTGTGTGTGTGTGTGTGTACCTGTGTCCATGACGGGCGGCCACGTCCGGACGTCCACGGCGGCCGACGCCTCCTTCGACCTCAGCAGCTTGGAGATGAGCTGCGTGGTCATCACACACACCGAGCGGCTCACCTGCAGCACACACACCAGACATCCCATCATATCACATCGCATAGCAACACATGACATCACATTTCCCAGTTTTGAGCCGTCGACTCCTCTTCCTCCTCCTCTTCGTCTCCTTTACTGTTTCTTACTTTTATTGAGTAATTTGACTTATTTTCTGTTTTAACTTGTTTTATTGGTTTCATATATTGGTTTTTATTGCATTTTATGTCTTATGTGTTTTTGTGTTTTGGTCCACTGGGTTTTTAAAGTGCTTTATAAATAAAGTTGGTACAAACGTTGATGTTTATATTCAGGTCAAAACTTCAAATAAAACACAGAAGAAGAAGAAGATCTGGATGTGATCATATTACTGATGCTGAGAGGCGATGATGGGATGGACGCAGCTGTTTTACCTCCACGATCATCTTGACCGTCGGCAGCGTGGTGGCGATGTTCTGCAGGTGAAGATCGGCAAGAAGGCAAGAAGAACGCCAAGAAGAACCTGGAGGAAGGAGGAGAAGGAGGAAGAAAAGGGAAGATCTGGATGTGATCTGTGTTTCACTTTGATTTTGAAAGCCCTTGTGAGCCTGTGTTTGCAGCTTTTATTTTGAAGGGATGTGAGCCTATGTTTGCAGCTTTTATTTTGAAAGTCCCTGTGAGCCTATGTTTGCAGCTTTTATTTTGAAAGTCCTTATGAGCCTATGTTTGCAGCTTTTATTTTGAAAGTCCCTAAGCCTGTGTTTGCAGCTTTTATTTTGAAAGTCCCTGTGAGCCTATGTTTGCAGCTTTTATTTTGAAAGTCCTTGTGAGCCTATGTTTGCAGCTTTTATTTTGAAAGTCCTTGTGAGCCTATGTTTGCAGCTTTTATTTTGAAAGTCCTTGTGAGCCTGTGTTTGCAGCTTTTATTTTGACAGTCCCAGTGTCTACCTGGAGGGTAAACCAGAGCCACGTGGTCTCCGTCCTGCAGGTGCGCCCGTTCAGCCAACATGCCGGCGATCTTCTCCGCTCTCTTATGCAGCTGGACACATGTCAGAGAGCTGGCTATCGTCCCCTGGATGAGGCCACACACACACACACACAAACGCACACAAATGCACACCGACACACACACAGACACAGACAGATGAATGACTGACACGTCCAATCAGCAGATGTCATGTCAGATTTTCTGTTGCAGCGTCTCGAGGCCGAGCAGCTGTAAACAAACCAGTGCATCATATTGACATTATGCAGATGAATACACACACACACACAACCGGCTCACACACCATCTCTCTCTCACACACACACACACAGACACACAAACTGCATCACAACACAACATGATTCTCGCTCCTCTTCACACCTGTCGCACTAAACAACAACAAACCCTCCAGACAAACACACTGTTTTATTCATGTGAATCATATGAGTGTGTGTCTGTGCGTGTGTGTGTGTGCATGTGTGTGTGTGTGCATGTGTGTGTGTTACCCTGGAGTTGAGCAGTGTGTAGAGGACGTGGTCCGGCGTGGTCTGGGCTCTCCACTGTAACACCTCAGACAGGAAGAGGAACTGGAAAACACAGGAAACAACACAGGACCAGTCAGACTGGGTGAGCACACACATACACACAACAGACACACACACACACATACACATCCATACTAAGCATGTGCACAGTGGAAATTTCAACTATTATAGTATAAACGTTACCAGACAGAGAAAAACTGTCCCTGAAGGCAATGTGCATCAGAGGTTTTGCATGAATTTCCCTCTAAAACAACTCTGTGTGGTAACGTTGTGTTATTATCTCATAGCGTGGTGAATGTGCAGGTCACAACTTGTCCACCAGAGCGTTGTGGAGTTGTTGGATTGTGTATTTGATGAGTTTCAAACCAAGAAATCCCATGAGCCTCCGTAGCGTAGCTCTGAGCAGCTCACGGCTCTGCTCCGCCGTTCTAAAAACAGCTTGCACCGACAATTAAAGGTAACGAACCTACTGCTATGACTATAGGGATTATGGTGATGGGCCAATTTGCCAAAAATGTTGAACTATCCCTTTAACATTAGGGGTATTGAAAGATAACTGAACTGATACGATGATGTTTAAAGAAATATAAATGGAAAATGAGGAATAATTAAATTTCTGGCGGTGATTTACGATGCACTAGAGAGAGAGGTTGATGTGAGTGGAGACGGGAAGATAACAAGGTTTCAGACTTTACAACAAACTGCATCAGAGACGAGAGGAGAGAAGGAGAGGGAGATGGAAATTTGAGAAGGGAGGAGAGAACAAATCAAGACAGAGAGAGTTTGTTTCTGGCCTCATGAATTTTTCAAGATTTGCTGCTGAGCGCTGAGTTGCAGCAGGGAGTGTAATTCATGCCTCTTAGTTTTGCTCCACCACAGAAAGTCAGTTTTATTTCTGTGTGTGTGTGTGTGTGCGTGCTCCGTGACAGACGAGGGTTCAGCTCCTTCGTTCCCAGCAGCCACCGCAGAGTAAATGGACCTTCCTGTGTCTGTCACGTCTGGTCGCTCTCAGGCTGCGTCTGATTGGTCTCTGCTGCTCTGAGTCGGAGCTTTTACACTTTTTGACTGAATTAAATTAAGTTTTAAGTTTTCAACCACAACAACTTCCTTTTCTGTGTCGTTTTCTGCTCTACGGGCAAAAAAAACCCCACCACGGTTTAGGTTTTAAAGGTATAATACGTAGGAATCCCCCCCATATAGCAGTGCGGTTACATATCGGAACGTATTCTTGATGTTGCATTCAGGTGAAACGGGGCAGACGTCAGACAGACAACAGACGCTGCAGTAACAGGATAAACAACCTCTATGTAAACAAGTGGTTCCACCAGCACAAAGTAAATATGTTTTCAGATTCAGATTCAGTCTTTAAATGATGAAATAAACAGTTTCAGATTCAGTGTCTGTGACAGTAAATCATCCTATTAACTCAGTTTACAAAGAAAGAAAAACAGAAAACTCTGCAAAATTTCAACTATGAATAAAACTTTCCACCTTTTTCTCTTTTCCAACTTTATTTACAACATGGACTCCACCAGTCTGACAACGAACTATGTAATGTTCCTGCTCAGACCCAGTCCTGCAGCCACAGCTCAGGCTCAGGTACAGAGACAGAAACCTGGGGGGTATTCCATCAAAGTCGCTAAGAACATCCAGACTATGGGGTTATCTTGAAGCTTGAATGAGCGAGAACTCCAAACCAAGCCCCGACCCGTTCCATCAAAGGAGATCAGCTGGCTCCACTTGACGCTAATTCAAGCCTCACCTGTAAGCCTCACCTGGTCCAAGCCCACATCAGTCGAGTGCCGAACATATCATAAAATGGCCAAATAAAGGGAGTGAATTTTTGTTAATTCTCCACAGCTACTAAACGCTGCTTATGGAGATTTATGATGAATATAAGGACTGTACAAGAAGAAAAGAAAACACTGCTCTAGATGGATTGTCTGTTAAAACAGTGATTAAACTATTAAAATGACTCTGTGTAGTAAAAGCTGTAGCTGCTGACACCGTGAGTGAGGGAGGTCGTCAGATGAACGGCCTGCTGGGTAACTTTCCACAGCAGCTTGTTGGCCACGCCCCCAGGATCCCTACCTACCAATAAGAAATAAAGGTGTAAGTCCCAAAAGATACTTTAATCCCCTCATCAAAGTGAATATCGATAGTCACACATATTAACAATTCATTTAGCCTAAGACCTAAATAAATTCACAAAATGTATTAATTTATTTTAACAAGTGATATTTATCACATTTATCAACTATTTCATGTGGTTCATCACATATATTTCAGAATTGACTGTAGAAAATCAGATTTACCAAATTCATCAATTCAAGGAGATGAAGTGATAGTGAATAGCTGTTTTAAATGCCTCAGTTTTTGATTAATTTTATCTTTTTAATTTTTTAATAGACTTTTTTTAAAATATGAATTTCATTATTTTATGTCTTATCATTTACCATTACCTAGCTACATGATGGTGAGTGTGTAAAAACACCAGCAGAACTGACTTTTGGACATTTTTTTAAACATAAATGGAGTTAATCTTCACCTTAATCCTGCTCCCGACCAGGATTGGCCGGCAGCATAAGTCACCATGGTTACAATGATAGCATTCGTGTTAACCACTTTGATGGAACGGAGTTGAGGCTCAGGTTGATGGAATGGAAAGTCAGAGCTTAGCTTGAAGTGACTCCGAACCATGTTTCCATGGTTACCGAGGTGGAGCTAATCTTAGCCATGTTGATGGAACTGAACTCTCACTCAAATAAGTGAGACTTGCCCATTTAAGCCAGACTTTGAGCTAAGCGAGCTTGATGGAATACCCCCCCTGGGACTCAGACGTCATCACAACAACAACAACAACAACAACAACAACAACAACAACAACAACCAGACTGACTGCAGAGCGTGGCTTCAACCTGCAGAGTTCCACCGAAGCCTCAGATAAAATAAACTGGAACCTTCCTGCAGATAAACTCATGTTATCTCTAAGAGAGAGGAGCGGCATGTTAAACACCAGCACAAAGAGCCGACTGTCTGCAGCGTGTCTGTGTGTGTGTCTGTGTGTGTGTCTGTGTGTGTCTGTGTGTGTGTGTGTCTGTGTGTGTGTGCCCAGGCTGTAGATAGGAATCTGTCTCCTGTAGCGGAGTTGCATCAGTTTGCTGCTGTTGGACTCTGTCGTAGTCGTAGTAGCAACATCTGCTGAAACTTCCAGATGATTCGATATGAAAAAACTACAATCTATTGTAAATATAAATAGACTTTAAAGGGATAGTTCAACATTTTGAGAAATTGGCCTATTGCCATAACCCCTATAGTCATAGCAGTAGGTTCGTTACCTTTAATTGTCGGTGCAAGCTATTTCTAGAACGGCGGAGCAGAGCCGTGAGCTGCTCAGAGCTACGCTACGGAGGCCACAACTTGTCTTGTTATTAGCGTTGTGGAGTTGTTGGATTGTGTATTTGATGAGTTTGATGAGGGAAACCAAGAAATCCCATGAGCCTCCGTAGCGTAGCTCTGAGCAGCTCACGGCTCTGCTCCGCCGTTCTAAAAACAGCTTGCACCAACAATTAAAGGTAACGAACCTACTGCTATGACTATAGGGGTTATGGTGATGGGCCAATTTTCCAAAATGTTGAACTATCCCTTTAAGACTTGTGTTGCAGCTGTAACAGAGTCAAGTCGACCTCCACCGGACAAACATGACAGGAGAAGACACAATCAAAGGGAATCACACTACACTCTGAGATTACACACACACAAACACACACGGTCTCAACAAACAGGAGCGACTGCCGCCCGACACTCACTCACTCACTCACTCACTCACTCACTCACTCACTCACTCACTCACTCACTCACTCACTCACTCACTCACTCACTCACTCACTCACTCAGAGGGTTTGGTTTTCACGCAGGAGGAGGTGGAGGTTCCTCAGGAATGACATGGTTGGATGAAGGTTAAGTAAATGGATATGTATGTATGACTCAGCAAATCAACCTGAGCTCCTGTTCTTCCCTTAAACTCCAGATTCAGCTGCAGCGTTTTCATCAAAAACCTCATTCTGACTCTTCTTAAAGGGACACGCCAACATTTTTTTTTTCGTGTTTTGTCTCACTCCAGAGTCCATGACCAGCAGATAGACGCCATCCTTTCCACTGTGCGTGCAGTAACAAGGGAGATAGAGCCGTATCGCCTGTAATTAGCTTAGCTCAAACACTGGAAGTGTATGGGTAGTGTTAGCCTTAGCTTAGCTCAAACACTGGAAGTGTATGGGTAGTGTTAGCCTTAGCTTAGCTCAAACACTGGAAGGCTATGGGTAGTGTTAGCCTGAGGGTAGGTTTGCTTCCTGTTTCAAAGTAAAAGCACAAATCGTCATGGTTTTCTTTGACGGGTGTTTTAAACCAATGTGACGAAGTTATTATCAATAAATAATCATGAAGAAACTGAGAAAACGCTACATGTGTGATGTTTATGATGAAGATGATGATGATGAAGATGATGATGATGATGATGAAGATGACGGTGAAAACCAGCACAGCCCCCTCTCACACACACCTTCCTTGCCTGGTCATTGTCTTCGATCTGACCCAGATCGCGGCCGCTGGCCTGAGCGATCCGCTTCCCCGACACCAGGTTCCCCACCATGACGGAGGCCGGCCCGATCTCTGGAGAGGGGGGAGAGGATGATGAAGATGAGGAGCAGATTAAACACCTTTATCTCTTTCTTTCTTTTTTCTGTTTGTCTTCCTTTCTGTCTTTCTTTCTTTCTGTCTGTTTATCTCTCTTTCTATTCTCTTTCTATATCTTTCTTTTCTCTGTCTTTCATTCTTTCTTTCTTTTCTTTCTCTGTCTTTCTTTCTGTCTGTTTATCTCTCTTTCTTTTCTTCTTTCTGTCTGTCTGCCTCTCTTTCTTTCTTTCTTTTCTGTCTTTCATTCGTTTTTTCTTTTCTTTCTCTGTCTTTCTTTCTGTTGGTTTATCTCTCTTTCTTTCTTTTCTTCTTTCTGTCTGTCTGCTTTTCTTTCTTTCTTTTCTGTCTTTCATTCTTTCTTTCTTTTCTTTCTCTGTCTTTCTTTCTTTCTGTCTTTCTTTCTGTCTGTTTATCTCTCTTTCTTTCTTTTCTTCTGTCTGTTTTTCTTTCTTTCTTTTTTCCGTCTTTTTATCTGTCTATCTTTTTCTGTCTTTCTTACTGGCCATCTGTTCTTTCTTTTTTGTTTGTTTTTCTTTCTTTCTTTTTTGTCTGTTTCTTTTTCCTGTCTTCCTTTTTTCTTTCTTTTTATCTGTTTGTCTTTCTTTCTTTTACTTTTTTTCTGTCTGTCTTTGCTTCTTTTTTCTGTCTTACTTCCTTTTTTATCTTTTGTCTTTCCTTCTTTCTGTCTTTCTTTCTTTCCCTCCCTCTGTCCTTCCTTCTTTTTTCTTTTTTATCTGTTGGTCTTTCTTTCTTTCTTTCTTTCTTTCTTTCTTTCTTTCTTTCCTTCTTTCTTTCCTTCTTTCTTTCTTTCTTTCTTTCTTTCTTTCTGTCTGTCTTTCCTTCCCTCCCTCTGTCTTTCCTTCTCCCATCCTGTGTTACCTGGTTGTTTCTGCCGTGGTTTGGGCAGGTTGGTGACGCAGGTGTGAGGACACATCAGGACGTTGCAGGGATGCAGCGCCCCCTCCAGGAACAGCTGCTTGGTCTCCGACAGGTGGATGCCCCCCAGCGGCGTCTTGGGCAGCGTGTTGGACGGCACCAGAGCCAGGCAGTAGACGCCCACCTGGTGGATCCCGTCTATCGCCTGGAGCGGGGTACGACAGAGTAGAAAAGCTTGTTGTTTTTCAGGATTTATTCAGTTTCTCATGATTTAATGAAGTGACGTCTGTTGTAAAAGACGACGTAGAGACTGGAGATGTCACCATTACTTGTTTTCGCAATGAACCGCGGTATTAAACGCCACAATTAATTAATCGTCATGATTCCTAAATACCGTCACTTTCCAAAAAAGATTATGTCGGAACCATATCAGCAAATACGCACCAAAATAAAGGTAAATGCACAGATACAGTACTGGTTTAAATTATGTTAAATTTCATAATGTAACATTGATTGATAGGAATTTAAATGTTAGTGTGTCATTTGTAATAAAAAAAACCTAATAATTACTTTAATATTAACCTAATTATTCTGTGTAAATAATTAGTAATGTAATTATATATATATTTTTTACTATTTTCACTAGATTTTACACATTCATAGTGTTGTGAAATGTATAATAATGTGATAATCGTCCTTGTACCAAGAGAATGTAAAGCGTGACATCACTAGTAGAGACGTGTTCATTCATTCCTCTGATTATTCACTGTTTCCCCCGAAGCAGGTCGTGTTCATTTCACGGTGACGTGAACGGCGACCGTGTCTGAGACCAGACGAGCGAAATGCAAAACGCAGACGGACGGAATATCTGCGACGGTGAAGGAATAGAGAGATCTGGTTTTACTGCAGCCGTAAAAATGCAGACGGCTTTTATAGTTTCACCACAGTCTCCACAGAGAGACGGAGCTGCTGCTGCTGCTGCTGCTGCAGCTCAGCGTGACTGAACACTGACTCCATGTGTGTGTTTCTGATCGTCAATAAATCTCCTCTCTCCTCCTGTTTCACGCTGCTTCCTGTTGAACATTTAAACTTTAAAAAAATCGTCAAGTTTATTTTGTTTATGTATCTATTCTTCGTCAAACAGCTGCTTGTGTCGTGGTTAAACTGTTGAGAATGATAAAAGACCAGCAGGGATCTTATGGCTAAAAGAGAAATAATTCATGGCAAGACGTGATTAAAGAGATAGTTCATGATTTCTCATATGTTGCAATAAAGAGTGATAATAATTCATTGTTTTCACATGTGCTGAGTTAAATATGTTAAAATGATGATTGATCTGTTCTGTGTTTGACTGCTTTTGCCTTGCAGAACAGAAAGAATCACAACAGAAAGAATCACAACAGTTTATAGAGATAAAATAGAGTCACATCTTTGCATCACTGGGTTTTGTATTGTATTTATTTTGCTATATATACACTAATGTTAAATGTTGTATTTACATATCTGTGTATGAGATGAAGATATGCACTTGTGTGCTTGTGCATGTGTTTCCTGCACATTTTGTCTTTTAGTGTTAGTGCAAACAATAAAATACTAAAAAATCTCCAGTAAATAGTCTTGTAATGGTTTTATTTTATATAACTTTTTGTTTACAACCTTTTATTTACTTGTTATGAAAATGCATTTGCATAAGTTATGTTTAAAACCTCAGTTGTATTTTTATTGTATTGTCGGTCTGTGGCGAACGTGCTGCGCTGTGATTGGTTGTTGATGCCTGAGCGTCTGACTGAAGAGAATCGACTGAACGAAGCCGACGTGTCGTTCTCCTGTAGATTTTCATCCTTTCCATTTATCATTTCCACGGTAACGGGGCGTTAACGCACCAGAGGAAACATCTGGATTTGTCGGGGACTATTTTCTGTGGTGGATTCATTCACATTTGTTGCTGTTGCTTAGCATTTGTAGTGTGTGTGTGTGTGTGTGTGTGTGTGTGTTCACCTGCAGGACTCGGCTCATCCACTGGAAGCTGTCCTCCTCTGTGGAGTCGGGCCGTTGCTCGGCAACGACCACGATCCTCTCGTCATGGAGCACCGTGATGGAGAACACTGCTATCCTGCACCACACACACACACACACACACACACACACACACACTGTGACAGCTGTTGTTGAACGCCATCCCATCAGCAACATGAGAGGAGACACGCCTACCTGCCCCTGTACACAAACTTCATGGGCTCCACAGCCAGCGCCGTGGCAACGATGTCGTCGGCGTTGTGCCGCCGCCCACCGACCACCATCAGCCCGTCCATCTTCCCCGCCACGAAGATGAGACCGGCCGGACCGATGAAGCCCAGCAGCCCCGTCCTCGTGAAGGGACACTCGCTGACCGGGACGCCGCCGCTGGACATGGGGAAGACCTGCAGGACACGGGGGGGGGGGGGGTTGTCAAGGGAGACGTCAAGGGAGACGGAGACAGAGATAAGGAGACGGAGACAGACATAAAGAAATGGAGAGACAAAGACAGAGAGACGGAGACAAAGACAAAGAGACAGGACGGTGGAGAGACGCTCACCTCAAAGGTGTTCTTGGTCATGCCGGCCAGACCATAGTAGGAGGTTCCCGTGGCAACAGAGCAAACGCACAGCTCTCCGATCTCGTCGGTCTTACAGAGCAGCGGGACGCCCTCGGGCTTCACCACACACATCACCGCTGCAGAGGACGGACAGACGGACAGACGGAGACATGGAGGAGAGACAGACTCCATCAACCTGATTCATTTCCAGATGTTACAGATGTTTCAATAAGAAACACTTGAACAGATCCATCCATCGATATCGGATCTTTCAAATAAAGATCGGCATGAATTGGAAAATCTGTTTTTTTAACCAGCAGAGACACGACAGACAGACAGACAGACCGTGTCTCAGTCTGCGTCCTGCATCCTGCGTCCTGTGTCTCACCTCCCGGCATCACCGAGCCGACGTCCTGCAGCGTCAGCACCGACAGCTTCTCCTCCGAGTCGACCCGGATCACGCCGTGACTCAGACCCTGCATGGACAGGACGCCGCGGCCCGGAGGCGTGCTGCCCTCCTCCAGCGGCCTGCGGTGGGGGGGGGGGGGGGGACAGACAGAGGGGACATTCAGATTGAGTCACAGCGTCTTTGGAAAAAAACACCTGAAAGACGGCGTTGAGAGGAAGTCAACATGTTCTATGGTTGTTGTGGTGGAAACTGTAACGTTTGAACGTTATTAAGAGATTTTCAAAATTGGAAATCAGAGACTTAAATAAAAATCATCATCAATATTTTTTGTAAGTACGATGGAGTATTAGGGCCACATTGACAAATAAAAAAATCACAAACTTCGAGAATAAATCGTAAATTTACAACTTTATTCTCATAATGTTATGACTTTTTTCTCGTAGGAATTGTACGACTTTATTCTCATAGTCTGCGTTTTGTTTTGTTTTTCTCAATGTGGCCTTAATACTCTGTGATAAAGAAGAACTGTGGATCTATTTTATATTTTTAAAAGCAAATAATTATCAGTTTTTAAATTTTTTTAAAGACATTGTTAATATTAAGACATTTAATTGGATTTGGGGGGGAAATGAGAACTATGTTGGAAAGTTTTTTAATAAATTTGGGTGTTTTTTTTTTTTTTTTGTAAATTTCTAGTTTTTAATTTTTCAGGAATTAAAGACGGAGAGGAAACTTCTGTAAAAATGACCGAGACATTTTGTTCAGTTTCAAGGAATCACAACATTTCAGAAAAGTCCTGATCTTCTTCTGGGAACGTTTTGTCGTCTATCTCCAGACTCTGACTGTGTTCATTACCGTCACACCCACTTAGATGAAGTGTGTTTTATTAGCATGTGTGTGGTACAAACACACACGTCATTAAATCTATAAAAACACACACACACACAGAGTGTAATTAGGAGCCTGAGGCGACACGTGACTGACAGCTGCTCTGGTTAACGATGAGTTCATAGTCACACGACCAAAACCACCAAACTCACATTTATATTCTACATTGTACATGTTTAATCATAATTTATTGTGTGTGTGTGTGTGTGTGTGTGTGTGTGTGTGTGTGTGTGTGTGTGTACCTCCTGATGGCCACCGTCAGCGCCTCGGGGGAGCTGGCGCAGGGACAGATGACCTCGGGCTTCAACCCTTTGGACTGGAAGACGTTGAGGAAGGCGTCGCACGAGGAGATGGACCCTGAGAGAGAGAGAGGACGAGTTAGTAAACTCGTTAAAGGGATAGTTCAACATTTTGCCAAATTGACCCATTGCCATAACCCCTATAGTCACAGCAGTAGGTTCGTTACTTTTAATTGTCGGTGCAAGCTGTTTTTAATTGTTGGTGCTCATTATGGGATTTCTTGGTTTTTAGAACGGTGGAGCAGAAACGCTCTGGTGGCTGTGAGATTCACCACGCTCTGAGATAATAACACAACGTTACCACACAGAGTTGTTTTAGAGGGAAATTCAGCAAAACCTCTGATGAAAACTTCCCTTGAAGGTACATTTTGAATCAACAGTTTCTGAATTTCCCTCTAAAACAACTCTGTGTGGTAACGTTGTGTTATTATCTCATAGCGTGGTGAATGTGCAGGTCACAACTTGTCCACCAGAGCGTTGTGGAGTTGTTGGATTGTGTATTTGATGAGTTTGAAACCAAGAAATCCCATGAGCCTCCGTAGCGTAGCTCTGAGCAGCTCACGGCTCTGCTCCGCTGTTCTAAAAATAGCTTGCACCGACAATTAAAGGTAACAAACCTACTGCTATGACTATAGGGATTATGTCAATGGGCCAATTTGCCAAAATGTTGAACTATCCCTTTAATACCATTGCTAGCCTAAGTTATTTTAATCTTTCTAAGTTATCTTTATTTATTTATTCATTCTATTCTTCTGTTCTTTAAACAATGGTCCCTTGTTGTTGTGTTTATTGTGTTTATAATATTCATGGTTCCCAGATGTTGAACCCTTCAGTTTGTGATGACGTCGTGACTCACAGGGATTGGAGCCGTCGGCCACCACCAACATGCGCAGGGAGCTCAGGTTGACGTCCCTCTGGTCCCGATGGGCCACCAGAGCCCAGTGCATGTCCCGCGACTTCACACACACCACTTTGGCTGCACACGCACACACACACACACACACACACACACACACACACACACACACACACACACACACACACACACACACACACATAAAAACACACACAGATTAGTTCGCTGTAAATCTCAACGTTAAAGGTACAATGCGTAGGAATTCCTCCATCTACAGACTTCTGAACGAAATAATCGATTTTCTTGACTAGACAACAGGAGAAGTTACACAATGAAGTTTAATTAACCAATGATTGATTGGTTGATTGGTTGATTCTCGGTGACATCACAGGTTTTTACCTTTGTACTGACAGACTTTCTGGATCCAGGACAGAGGGTTGACCTTCATGAGGGCGTAGGGGATGCTGATGACATGCATCATGTTCATCACACTCTACACACACACACACACACACAGTTATTATGATAACACCATATGTGCACGTGTGTTTGAATGTGTGTGTGTGTGTGTGTGTGGGTTGAGACTCACGGTCAGGACGGCGTGCCACAGTCCGACGTCCTTCTTGAAGTCTAATACATTCACTATGGTCTCAGCTGGAGGACGACACACACACACACACACACACGTTATTCAGAGAGAGAATAAAATGAGGAGCTGTAAAAAGGTGTGTGTTAAGAGTGTGTGTGTGTGTGTTACCTTCTGTGTATGAGCAGGACTGTGTGAGGGCCTGACAGTGTGTGAGCATCGCTATCCTCATCACCGTGACACCCAGGACGCTGCCGTCCTTACACGTCTTATACTGGACACACAGAAAGAGACACAGAGACTCGTTGGTTTCACTTTCACATCCTTCTTTCTTCCTGAGAAGAGGGATTATGGCAATGGCCCAATCTGCCAAAATGTTGAACTATCCCTTTAACCAAATGCTGCTTTTATTACTTTGTATTCATTAGTTTTCCTCTAAACTTCCCCATGATATCATTATATTTCCTTCGGCCTGATTCAGCTGTAGAAGAACTGACTGATGGGTTGAAGTTTCCAGAAGCAGAGCCACGTCTTTTCAAAATAAAAGCCTGGCTCCAAGAGACAGTTTTTCAATCATTCCTCTTCTTCTTCTTTCTTTCATCATTTTTCCTCGCGGTCTATTTTTTTTTTTCAATCAACATGATTTTTTTTTCTCCCCCTCGAGCCGCCGCCGGTGCAATTAAAGCCCCCGCCGCCGCCGCCGCCGCCGCCGCCGCCGCCCGAGGGGTCGTTAGGTAAATTCTAATCAATCGGACGGGATGAGAGAATTGACCGCCTCTAATCCAGAAAGACGTGTTAAACATTGATTTCCATTCACCAGACAGAAACCACACGACATGTGGAAATGTTTTGATGTGTGTACGTGTGCGTGTGTGCGTGTGTGCGTGTGCGTATGTGTGTCACCTCGATGTAGGCCGTGTCCTGGTTGGCGTCCTTGATGTGAGGGAACCAGTCTCGCGGCGGTTTGGACAGGTGTTTGGACTCGGCCACGAACCACAGCACCTTGGGCCAGCCTGGACACAAGAGGACAGGAGAAAGAAGGGGATTATGGGTAATGAAGTCTACATTAGATCAAACCAGGTTTTTTTTAAAGGGATAGTTCACTCAAAATTGTAATTTTATCCATATATTTGTCCATATTTGTCAACAATTTCTCATGTCGGGGCTTCAATACAAGACGGACATTACAGACGAGCAGTATGGAGGTATTTGGATGTTTTTTGGTGTGTCTTTTTGGACCAAGAAAAGTTGGTATCCATTCACAACCATTATATGGATAAATCCTGCTGCGTGGACCCCCTCGTAACTCAGAGAAGGAACGAAGGACTCTGAAAACTCTCACAGCTCTTAGTCGACATGAGGGTGAGTAGATAATGAGTGAAATTTGAATTTTGGGTGAACTATCCCTTTAACTGGTTTTGGTCATTTATAATTTTCTTTAAGGCTGTTTATTCAAACCTGTGGCTCGTTCGCTTGTTGCATTTTTCTTTTGTGTCGTTTCCACAACAGTTCAGTACGTAATAACAACATAATAATTCGGTCCATTAAGCAACAACTTATTCCAAAAGCTGCAAAGTTTATTACATGTTGCGTTCAAGAATTTTATTACAAACTGCTGTGTTCGCCTATTATTACATCACGAGGTGAAACTGTATGACATCATTACATAATGCGGCGCTACAAGTTCCAACCGGTTCAAATGTGTCAGAGTTTATATAAATATATAAAAATTCACATTATAACAAACATTTCTGCAGCTTCTTGTTGTTGAACACTGTCTTCTCCGTTTAGATTTTCCCTGGTTTCATCTGGTTGTTTGTTTTTTCAGAATTAAACCCCTTATTTATTTATTTATAAAAAGTGTTTTGACAGATGTGAAAAAATCACTGCAGCCCCTGTTGCCATGACGTCAGCATCATCTCGATAGATATTGGTGTGTTATCGCATCATCGGTCGAGCGTCTGGATTTCAACTCCCGCTGTCACACACAGACACAGACAGACGCAGAAGTAAAAACCCCCGAGTGTGTGTGCGTGTGTGTGTGTCTGCGTGTGTGTGTGTGTGTGTGTCTGCGTGTGTGGTAGAGCTGTTATGTCTGAATTAATGCTGATGTTCCTGCCGGGCAGCGAGACAGAAGAAACAATCAGCCATGTGAATGAGATGAGTTTAAAGCCTGCTGATCAATAAGAGGAGCACTCCAGCTTAATGAGCCACACACACACACACACACACACACACACACACACACACACACACACTATGCTGCTGAGTGCGGAGCGAGCGGTGAATCTGTCGGCATCACGTTGCTATTTATACGTCCATTACTGAAAAGCAAACAGTCGTTATTAATCACCAGGAGGTTCTCTCTCTCCCTCCGTCGTCTCTCCATCGATCTGCGTCACCGCTTCACCAACTCTCTCTCTCTGTTTCTCTCTATCGTCCATCACATCTTATACATTTAAAGGGATAGTTCAACATTTTGCCAAATTGGCCCATCGCCATAATCCCTATAGTCATAGCAGTAGGTTCGTTACCTTTAATTGTCGGTGCAAGCTATTTTTAGAACGGCGGAGCAGAGCCGTGAGCTGCTCAGAGCTACGCTACGGAGGCTCATGGGATTTCTTGGTTTCCCTCATCAAACTCATCAAATACACAATCCAACAACTCCACAACGCTCTGGTGGACAAGTTATGACCTGCACATTCACCACGCTATGAGATAATAACACAACGTTACCACACAGAGTTGTTTTAGAGGGAAATACAGAGACTGTTGATGAAAAACTGTCCCTGAAGGCAACGTGCATCAGAGGTTTTGATGAGTTTGATGAGTAAAAACCAAGAAATCCCATGAGCCTCCGTAGCGTAGCTTTGAGCAGCTCACGGCTCTGCTCCGCCGTTCTAAAAACAGCTTGCACTGACAATTAAAGGTAATGAACCTACTGCTATGACTATAGGGATTATGGCAATGGGCCAATTTGCCAAAATGTTGAACTATCCCTTTAAATTTGATCTAATTGTATTTCATCATTATCTTTTTTCTCAGTTTGAGCTTTTAAATCCTTGAACTTTCTGCTTCCTACATTAACACATCACTGTTTTCCAGCATCAATAAAGTTTCAATAATAATATTGGAGACAGTAATGTACGGTGCACAGGTGTGATGACAGATGTATGTGTGTTTGTGTTTGTGTGTGTGTGTGTGTGTGTGTTTGTGTGTGTGTACCTTTGAACTGTGGGATCTCTCCGGTGGGACTCTTGGGTAACCCCTTGTGACAGGCATCGCTGGTCAGAGCCACCGTCACTCCACAGCTGCCCAGCAGGAACCCGATCTGCTGACTGCCGGCGTCCTGCAGGGAGACACACACACACACACACACACACACGGGTCACAGGTGATCGATCGGGTTGATCGGGTCGGGATCGATCAATAGACGCCTCTGGTTCCTCTGTCGTCTACAGCCGTGGAGTGGGAGGTGTTTTATTTTGAAGGGTTGATCCATGAGAAGATCTAAAAAACCATCTCAGCTTCTCTCTGGAGCTCTAGTAACAACAGGTCGGTCTCAGCCAATCAGAAGAGAGGAGGAGGCTCTGTATCTCTCTTCTGATTGGCTGACTGTTTTTTCTAAAGTGATCCAATAAAACAGAGCAGATTTCAGAATAAAAGCCTCAGAGAAACCAAATCCTGCTAAAACTTGTTGGTTAGATGGTGTCATCCAGGTGCTGAGGGGGCGGGGCTTTGTTGTGACATCACAAAGTGACAGGAAGTCCTGACAGCTGGTTTTAAAGGCTCAGTCTGTTTGTTTTTTTCTGTGCAAATAGAGATCAGGAGGATGAGGAAGAATATGTAATAATATCCTCATTAATCTGCAGATTCAGACTTAAACCCAAAACCGACCACGGGCCTGTGCTGTGTTGTCATGGTAACAGGTTGTCAATAATGTTGTTGTTGTTGTTGTTTGACTAAACGTCTGTGTCGTGTCGCCACCTTTCATTTGATCCTAATCGTTTTGACACAGAGAGAGAAGCGTCGCTGCCGTTCTCATTTACATCTCATTTGCATCTCAT
This sequence comes from Decapterus maruadsi, assembly GCA_030347415.2. Classification (NCBI taxonomy): domain Eukaryota; kingdom Metazoa; phylum Chordata; class Actinopteri; order Carangiformes; family Carangidae; genus Decapterus; species Decapterus maruadsi. Next base: position 29,485,649 of record CM064906.1, on the reverse strand, counting down.
TTGCATAATAATTAACAGTAAAACCAGAGCTGAGCTGGTGGCGGCGAGGACGTCGACGTCACTCACCTTCCTGGTCAGCGGGACCTCGATGGGCACGGGCACGACCTCGGCCAGCAGGCAGCCGTAGAAGGCCGTCATGAAGGCCGCGGGGTCGTTGTTGGGGAAGACCAGCGCCACCTGCAGGACGGGAGGAGACGGGTTAGACCGAGGGACGTGATTGGTCGAAGATAAATCTGCAAATCGTCAAGTGTGATGGGTCATTAAAAACAAGACTGTGATTAACAACAAAAAAAAAAAGTGCATTAATATTGATCATAGTCTCTAAAATGAGAATATAATATTTATAATAATAATAAAATAAGTGCATTAATATTGATTATAGTTACTAAAATGAGAATATATTTGAAGTTTGAGTTAATTCTACCAAAAAAAAGAGAATTTCTACTTTTAATAAATTCTGCACATATAAAACATTACAAATATATTGTATATAGTTTAAATTTTTCAGTTATCAGGTGCAGATGAGGAAACTTCTCCTCATACAGATTATTAAAAAAAAGAAAACAAACAAGAAAAGGAAAATACTATTTGAAATATATTAAAATGGGACTTCCGGTCTGGCAGCCATGAGGTAGGCAGCAGAATTTCTGAGCTCCCCGATCAGCTAGCAAACGCCGGTTTTTTTTGAGAGAGACTGTTTCATTTTTTAAAAAAGAAGTCAAAAGGCGTTTGAAATATGCCCAGACATAAACAAAAAACCGTACAGACGAGAGAAATAACCCACACAGCCGAGGATGAGTCGGCCGAGGACGACACAGCTAGCCTCCCAGACATGCCGGAGCTACAGGCGGATGCGGACATGGCTAGCCTGCAGATGATATTGCAAGAACTCAGAGAGTTTCGGCGCGAGAATGTAGACACGCTTCGAGAGATACGAGAAGACATTAAGGCAACTAACAACAGAGTCGAGGAAGCTGAAGTGCGAATCTCAGAGACGGAGGAAAGAGTGCAGGGGCTAGAGGAAGCTACGAGAGAACTGCTAAAGCTACAGGCTAAGCTGGAAGAAAAGCTAACGGACCAAGAGGGGAGAGCAAGACGGGACAATATAAGGATCCATGGCGTAGAGGAAGGGTCGGAGAGCAACTCATCGTCGATGATAACATTCGTGGAAAAACTGCTGAGAGAAAAATTGGAGTTGCCGCTCTCCCACGTCCTGGGAATTGAGCGTGCGCATCGCGCACTGGGACCGAAGCCACCAGCCGAAGCTCCCCCGAGATCTATCGTTGCAAAGTTCTCCAGCAGCAAGACCAAGGAGGAAATTCTGAAACTGGCTTGGCGGAAAAAGGGGTTTCTGTACCAGGAGAGAAGAGTTTTTGTGGACCACGACTATGCACCGGAGACCCTCAGGAAGCGCCGGGAATACGCGGAGGCGAAGAAGGTGCTGCGGGAGAATAATATACGGTTCCAGACGCCTTTTCCTGCCAGAATGAGGGTGTTTTACGAGAGAGAGACGTGCTTGTACAACTCTGCAGAGGAGGCCACGATGGACATGGTGAAGAGAGGTTTGCCCGTGACGATATACAAACCACCGGCGAGCTGGGCTGACAGGGTGAAGAACCTGATGTGGCACAAAGCCCGGTCCCCGAGAGGAGCAGAGCAGCAACCAGTGACGCCGCGGGATGGTTTTAAAAAGAGACTGGACGCTTATAGACGGACTGACCGCTGATCTTGTTATGTCACGGCGCAGACTCCACGGTAAGGAGGCAGAGTAGTAGTCGATGTGAAACAAACAATTAATAAATCACCAGCAGGGGAAATGTTTGGGTTGGGTTAATGACACTAATAATAGAATAAATATGATCGGGGAGGATCTGAATAAGCTAAAAGCATGGACCATTTTGAAAACTTAAAGGAGGGCCCTCCACAACTGGAAACGAAAGGAGGCTTTCCCTCTGAGCCAGCAAAACATCTTGGCTCCTTCAGGGTCACAAATGAGACCTCAAAACAGGAAGTTAAACCTGAGACACTGGCAAAATGTTGCAGTATCACGTTTTTTTATGGCTGTTCTAGTCATGTTATCTTTTGTGTTCATGTTCTTCTAATGTTTGAGTGGAGGGGGGGAGTAAGATTAAAAATAATACCTGATGTGTAATGGGAAGTTCACAAGTGCCACTTAAGCTGGCTTCTTACAATGTGAAGGGAGTACTTAATCCGATCAAAAGAAGCAAAATTCTGGGAAAAATGAAAAAAGATAAGGTGGACATAATATTTCTGCAAGAGACCCATTTATCCGACTCTGAGCATGCTAAACTTAAAAGGCAGGGCTACAACCAGGTTTATTCATCATCTTATAAAACTGGACACAGAAGGGGAGTGGCAACACTGATATCGAATAGAGTCATTTTTGAAAAAATATCAGAAACCTCTGACAAAGAAGGACGGTTTAATATGCTCGTAGGAAAATTAGAAGGGTCAGAAGTCACTCTCTTAAATGTGTATGCGCCCCCGGGTGCAAAGTGGGAATTCTATAGACAAATCTTTGATCTAATGATTACAAAGGCCCAGGGAATGGTTATATGTGGTGGGGACTTTAATTTGAGATTGAACCCAAACTGGGATGTGTCAAGATTAACTCTGACTAACACAGTAAGCAGAAAGGTGAGAAAGATGATAGATGAGATGGGCATTTGTGATGTATGGAGGGAGTTCAATCCTACAACAAGGGACTACACTTTTTACTCCCCACCACATAAAACTTACTCAAGAATTGATTATTTTTTTATGTATAGTAAAGATATTGGTTTTGTCAGGTCTTGTAGAATTGGAATAATGGATTTGTCGGATCACAGCCCGGTCTACCTAGATTTAAATTTTAGAAATAGTAAAAACACTTTCTCCTGGAGACTTAACTTAAGTGTACTTAAAGGGAAAATGAAGAAAGAACTTCAGGAGGAAATTCAGTTATACCTGTCAGAAAATGATAATGGGGAGGTATCCCCACTTATGGTGTGGGATGCAGGTAAGGCTGTCCTGAGAGGGAAAATCATCGCAAAACTGGCCCTACAAAAGAGGCTTAGGCAGGAAAAACTGAATAAGCTAGAAAAAGAGTTAGAAAATTTGGAGAAAAAACATAAAAAAGGTGTCCAGTCGGACATGACAGAGAAAATAAAGGAAATTAAAAATAAGATCAAGGAAATATATGAGGTTGATATTCAGAAGAAACTAACCTTTTTGAAACAGAAGTATTATGAAGCAGGGAATAAATCAGCTAAAATTCTGGCTTATAAACTAAAAAAAGAACAAGCAGAGAGGGTAGTATACAAAATCAAAGACCCAATCACCAAACAAATGAAACTTGACTTTCAGGATATCCATAGTAGTTTTGAAAAATATTACAAAAATCTATATACTCGGATAGCCAGTAATGGGGATAAGTCACCTGAATCCCTGCTTGCTTCACTTAATCTCCCCACAATTACAGAAGACCAGAATAGAGTCCTATTGGCCAATGTGACTTTAGAAGAACTCCAAAAGGCAATCTCTAGACTCAAACCTAATAAGTCCCCAGGTTCTGATGGGTTTACAGCGGAGTGGTATAAGACTTTCAGTGACTTATTATCTCCATTGTTACTCAGAACATTTAATTGGGCGATTAAAAAAGGAGAGATTCCGCCATCTTGGAGGGAAGCAATCATCACTGTAATACCAAAAGATGGAAAAGATAAGACAGATTGTACTAATTATCGACCAATTAGTCTGTTGAACCAGGATTACAAACTCTTCACATCAATTCTAGCAAAACGTTTAGAAATAATACTTCCAGATATTATACAGTTGGACCAAACAGGGTTCATTAAACAGAGGCAAACACAGGACAATGTCAGGAGGACATTACATGTAATTAATCATATAAATAAAGATAAGTTAGAGGCTGTCTTGTTAGGGCTGGACGCAGAGAAGGCTTTTGACTCTGTTGATTGGTCATTTTTATACAAGACACTAGAGAGATTCCAGTTCCACGATAACTTTGTTAAAATAATACAAGCCTTGTACTATAAACCAACAGCTAAAATTCGGATTAATGGAGGATTATCAAATAATTTTGAACTAGAAAGGGGATGTCGGCAGGGTTGCCCCATATCTCCGCTCTTATTTGCTATCTTTATAGAGCCTTTGAGTCAGTGGATAAGGCAGAATGAGAAGATAAAGGGGATCATGGTGTCGCAAGAAGAACACAAAATTGCCCTGTTTGCTGACGATATTTTGATATACTTGGGGCACCCATCCTCCTCCCTCCCAGAATTGCTCTCAACCCTGAGGGAATATGGCTTATTATCAGGTTATAAACTAAACACTCACAAATCCCAAATTTTGACATTTAATTATTCACCTAGCCAATCCATCAGAGACGAATTCAAAGTCAATTGGGAATCAAAGTCAATTAAATATCTAGGTGTGAATATTCCAAAACACCTGAATATGATCATATCAGACAATTATGATCCACTTTTTTCCAAAATTAAATCTGACTTATCCAGGTGGAATCTTGTTCCGTTCCTAGGACTAGGACAGAGGGTGGAAGCAATAAAAATGAACTTGCTACCCAGGTTATTATATTTATTCCAAAACATACCAGTTGAACTTCCAAGGGAGAAATTTCAAGAATTAGACAAATTAATATCTCGTTTCATTTGGCAGGGTAAGAGGCCAAGAATTCGCTTTAAGACTCTCCAATTAGCAAGAGATAAAGGAGGCCTTGCTCTCCCAAATTTTAAAAATTATTACCAAGCAGTGCAGATAAAAATTTTGGTTAACATTTGCAACCCTTCCTATAAAGCTAAGTGGAAAGACATAGAATGTCAGATATCTAGTGACATCCCATTACAGGCAATTATAGGAGATAGTGGTTTGATTACCTGCTTAAAAGACACAAACCCATGGATCAAAATGTCAGTGAGGATTTGGCATAGGGTGATCACTGAAAACAAGGCTAAAGAACCTTACTGGCTTATAAGATGGATAGGATACGACTCAGATTTTTTACCAAACAGGATGGACACAAGATTTAAACAGTGGGCTGATAAAGGGTTATTAAAATACAGTGACCTCTATGAAGGGAGCACACTACGACAATTTCAGGATCTCAAAAATCGATTTAGTCTGACAAACCAGGATTTTTATAGGTTTTTGCAAGTCAGACATTACCTGGAGAAAACAACGAAAAAGGAAGAATTACAAACTAATTTGGGGCTTGTGAAGATATTTTTACGCAGCTACAGGTCAGACCCTGGAGGTGGAAACATTTCAAAGATATATAAAGTGCTGCGAGAACTAGAAGGAGGGGATACTGCATATATAAAGGAGAGATGGGAGAAGGAGAGTAACATCACGATGCAGATGGAAACATGGGAAAAAATAACGTTACAACAGTGGAAGAGTACATCCTCACTGTCTTGGAGAGAATTTGGGTGGAAAAATGTAGTTAGGTTTTTCAGAGTTCCAGCACAAAGGACTTCTCTGGGAGGAAATACATCTTGCTGGAGATCTTGTGGTGAGAGTAAGGCAACACATTTCCATGTGTTCTGGGATTGTCCGGTCATTTCAAAATATTGGGAAGAAATCAAACTGAACATAGAGAAGATCTTGAAAATAGTGATCCCACCAGGGTTTGAGACTTTATGTCTGGGACTAAGACCGGATACTGTCAAGGGACCTGAAAACAAATATATGTATAATATCTTACTACTAGCAAGTACAAAAGCAATCACAAGGAAATGGTTGATAAAAGACTCTCCTACAGTAGGAGATTGGATCAAGGTGGTCAAGGATATTTACATAATGGAGAAGCTAACATTCATCTTGAAGTTGGAACAAGATAAGTTTGAAAGTTACTGGAAAGTTTGGATCAACTACTTAGCAACGGAAAGGCAAGATGCTGGTTAATGTGATATACCCCTCCCCCCCAAGTCTTTTTCTTTTCTTTTGACTCCACTCACCTGGTTCTGTTTCTTCTTATAATGTAGTATTTACACTATTATTACTCAGTGCTATACATGTATGCAGTAAGCTGTCTATACCTTATTTACTATTATTATTACCTCAACTACTGTTGTTTCTATCATTGCTATCGACATCCCACAACAAACTAGTGTTCAGGAAAGAAAACATGGACAAGGAAGGTTGAGTTTGGAGAAGATAAGCCCATTAACAATGTGATTATTATTGTAACTATAAGTTTTCATTTTCTTCTCCTTTTTTCTTTTCTTTTCTTTTTTCTTTTTCGACCAGCTTTCTTTCTGTTGAAGCTTTGATGATGGCTCTCTATACATGTATGTGCTGTTTTTTCTGTCTTGAAATAAATAAAAAGTTTAATAACAAAAAAGAAATATATTAAAATGAAAAAAAAAAAACATTTGTTTCCTCTAATTCCCCCTTTTTTTCTTTTTTTTAAAAACTGTTTCTATGTTTATGGGACTCTGGACGGAAATGAGCATCTTGCTATAATCCGGCACATTTAAATGTTATGTCCATTAATGTGCACTGTCCCATTCAAATAAACAAATAAAGTAAAGTACAATACAATACAGATTTATTTATATAGCACAATAAAAATACAACCCAGGTTTTCCAAAGTGCTGGACAGTAAAACACACACGCAAAACTAGTGGCAATAAAACTACATGGGACACAGGTAAGAGCTGCTGCTGCTGCTGCTACGGGACGATGGACGACGTCAGAGAGGATGAGTAGAGTCAGGAAGAAAGAAAGAAAGAAAAGGAAGAGTGGGAAAAAAGAGAAACATGGAAAAAATGCTGGAAGCTGTGTGTGTGTATGTGTGTGTGTGTAACGCTGAAAGACGATCACTGATATGAACCGACGCCAGAAACTCAGATAATGAATCTTTATCAGAGGAGAATAAAAGCTGGATCTGTCAGGAGGCGTCTGCTCAGTCTCTCTCCATCTGAGGTTATATTAGGGTGAAACTGTGATGTAACAGCAGCTCATGTGAAAACAAACATTTAGATGAAAAGAAAAAATCATGATAAATTGGAGAAATGTAATAAACTTGTTTCTTCTTTCCTGCAGCAGCTTCTATAACACGCCAGACGAAGCAGGTGAAGCTAACGTGGCTAAGTCGGGTCGACGTGCACATTTTTCTACATTTTCCTTGGAGATGAGATCCGATCTGCTCCGTGACGCTGAGTCTTTATCTGCTGCTCTGTTACAGCTGTGGTGATAAGAGTGAACCCGACTGAGGAGCTGCTGCTGCTGCTGCTGCTGCTTAATGGTTTCCATCTACAGGACGGGACTGTGTGTCTGTAACTGTGTGTGTAGCATGGGGTTGAGTGCACCTGAGTGAATGGGAGTGATGTAATGAGCCTCAAACAGGACGAATGTTGATATGAGCAGGTTTCCACTGAGACAAGGAAAGGAGGAGGAAAAAGCCTCTGATGCTGTTTTAAAGGTATAGTTCAACAATGTGGTAACAATGTGGCCCATTGCCATAATCCCTATAGTCATAGCAGTAGGTTCGTTACCTTTAATTGTCGGTGCAAGCTGTTTTTAGAATGGCGGAGCAGAGCCGTGAGCTGCTCAGAGCTACGCTACGGAGGCTCATGGGATTTCTTGGGTTCAAACTTGTCATTGGTGGACAAGTTGTGACCTGCACATTCACCACGCTATGAGATAATAACACAACGTTACCACACAGAGTTGTTTTAGAGGGAAATACAGAGACTGTTGATGAAAAACTGTCCCTGAAGGCAACGTGCATCAGTGGTTTTGCATGAATTTCCCTCTAAAACAACTCTGTGTGGTAACGTTGTGTTATTATCTCATAGCGTGGTGAATGTGCAGGTCACAACTTGTCCACCAGAGCGTTGTGGAGTTGTTGGATTGTGTATTTGATGAGTTTGATGAGGGAAACCAAGAAATCCCATGAGCCTCCGTAGCGTAGCTCTGAGCAGCTCACGGCTCTGCTCCACCGTTCTAAAAATAGCTTGCACCAACAATTAAAGGTAACGAACCTACTGCTATGACTATAGGGATTATGGTGATGGGCCAATTTGCCAAAATGTTGAACTATCCCTTTAAAGTTTTGATTCTGTCTGTCACTGCTTCTGTTCAGCTCTGGCTGTTTGTTACTGATAAAGATCACAGATGTCACAGACTCGACCGTCGCTCCACAGCTGGAGAAGTTGGACTCGTTTTCCTCAAACCGCTGCAGCTCGTTGCATCAAACACCAGCGGCTCCTGCTGAGCGTCTGAGTGTAACGAACTCCCCTCAGCTCCATAAACACACACTCCTCTGTCACACACACTGCAATCTCTCTACGTGTGCCACTTATTAAAGCTCCAGTAAAACTGTGAAAAAGACCCAAATAAAGGAGTCGTACTGTAGTTAAAACACACACGCCCTTCCGGCTGAGATGCATAAAACACACACATGTAAAGAGACACACACGCCCTTCCGGCTGAGATGCATAAAACACACACATGTAAAGAGACACACACACACACACACACACACACCATGGCCTCATGCCAGTTTGGACCTAGTCTGCAGTCGAGCGGGAAATTGAGCTTAAAATAAAGATGAAAGGCGAGCGGTGGGGGAGAGGGGTTTCGCATGGCAGCCGACACATGTGGGACTGTTACTGAACCTTTTTCCATTTCAGCATCATCGTCTCCTGTGAGTTAAGAGGCCTCGAGTCTGATGAGATGATTGTACCGACAGAGAGAGGGAGGGAGGGAGGAGGAAAGGGTAGACAACACATGTCCATGTTTGAAGTGATGAGTGATGAGTGATGAGTGACGGCTGCACGTCAGCTTCACTTCAGCTTCACTTCAGCTTCACTTCAGCTTCACTTCAGCTTCACTTCAGCTTCACTTCAGCTTCACATCAGCTTCACATCAGCTTCACTTCAGCTTCACTTCAGCTCAAATTCAGCTTCAAATCAGCTTCACTTCAGCTTCACTTCAGCTTCACATCAACTTCACATCAGTGTCACTTCAGCGTCACATCAGCTTCACTTCAGCTTCACTTCAGCTTCACTTCAGCTCAAATTCAGCTTCAAATCAGCTTCACTTCAGCTTCACATCAGCTTCACATCAGCTTCACTTCAGCTTCACTTCAGCTTCACATCAGCTTCACTTCAGCTTCACATCAGCTTCACTTCAGCTTCACTTCAGCTTCACTTCAGCTTCACTTCAGCTTCACATCAGCTTCAAATCAGCTTCACTTCAGCTTCACATCAGCTACACTTCAGCTTCACTTCAGCTTCACGTCAGCTTCATTTCAGCTTCACGTCAGCTTCATTTCAGCTTCATTTCAGCTTCACGTCAGCTTCATTTCAGCTTCACATCAGCTTCACTTCAGCTACACTTCAGCTTCACTTCAGCTTCACGTCAGCTTCATTTCAGCTTCACGTCAGCTTCATTTCAGCTTCATTTCAGCTTCACGTCAGCTTCATTTCAGCTTCACTTCAGCTTCACTTCAGCTTCATTTCAGCTTCACTTCAGCTTCACGTCAGCTTCACGTCAGCTTCATTTCAGCTTCACGTCAGCTTCATTTCAGCTTCATTTCAGCTTCACGTCAGCTTCATTTCAGCTTCACTTCAGCTTCATTTCAGCTTCACGTCAGCTTCATTTCAGCTTCACTTCAGCTTCACTTCAGCTTCACTTCAGCTCAACTTCAGCTTCACTTCAGCTTCACTTCAGCTTCACTTCAGCTCAACTTCAGCTTCAAATCAGCTTCATTTCAGCTTCACATCAGTTTCACTTCAGCTTCACTTCAGCTTCACTTCAGCTTCAAATCAGCTTCACTTCAGCTACACTTCAGCTTCACTTCAGCTTCACATCAGCTTCATTTCAGTTTCACGTCAGCTTCATTTCAGTTTCACATCAGCTTCACGTCAGCTTCATGGCGGCTTAACATCGGCTGCACAACGGCTTCACGTTGGCTGCATGAGAACTTTTCACCAAAACCCCCCAGAAAACGGAAACAGAGAGGTGACGAGGAGAACGTCGTGATCATCGTCAGAGTTAAATCTGGTTAAAACACAAACACTGTCCCACACAGACGTGACACACCTGAGGTTTTCTCTCCAGAACAAGAAGAAGAACTGAAACTGTCTGTTTTTTGTGTTGTGTGTTTTTGTGTTTTGACTCACCCGGTCTCCAGGTCTGACGAGTGGTTCCTGTTTGGTTCCCAGTTTGTGCAGCAGGTTGTAGGCCACCTTCACACTCCTGGACCACAGTTTACCTGCAGGAGGATACGATGCAGCGTCGTCATCATCATCACACAGGCAGGAAAACTTACAAACTAAATCTGAGTCCCATTTTATATATAAAAAAAACACAATCAAGCGATTCAAGGGTGAATCATCGGTGATTGATTTTGTGTCCTGTGGAAACATGACACAGCTTTTGCAATAAGTGAACAACGGAGTTAAAGATGACATCATCACGAGTCCCCATGTGTAATGAGTTTGGTTATGATGAGGAAACCTGAGTCGATGTTTTAGCTCAAGCAACTGAGAAATAAAACAACATTTTCCACTTGACTGAAGGTGTGAAATAAGTGTCTCTCCCTCTACGTAACATTATCAGATCCTTTCCATCAGCGTGGTTCTCCCTGCAGGGCTCAGCCTGTCTGCTCCCTTCATTAATGAAGTAACTCCACAACAATGGAGTCAATTTCCATCCTTTGCTTTTTCTCTTTTCTTTTTTTTTTATTTCCCGCCTAATTCAGACTGACAGCTGCAGATATTATGCATGAGCAACCCGGTGCAAGTCCCTCATTGTTTTTCACGCTAAATGAGTTTTTTTTTTCTTTTTCTGTTCCTGATGTTTAATGAATTGAAGGAGGAAAAAAAGGAGAGTTTTGTTGTAGATCCCGGGAGGAAAATGAACTGTGGGGAGGAGGAGGAAGGAAACGAAAAGAAGATGGCAGACAAAAGGCAGAGCAACGGTGACTACAGTTTAGAATAAAAACAGATTTTCAGCAGAAAGAGACAGAAATAAAACAGGAGACTGAAACTTCGTCTCATGGAGGTTTTCAGACGAAGGAGAAAAGACAGCGGTGCCGAGTCCGACCTCTGGATGGAACCATGGATATAAGATCTGAGTCGAGTCCTCATGATGATAATTAAAGAGAATGAACAGAGTTAATCATGTTCAGATGTCAGTTCGTAGTTTCTTTGCATGAACATGAAACAGCTGATCTGTTGTTTACAGAGAATAAAACGTGCTTAGTGAAACTTTAAAGAGCCAAACATGTATTTTTCCAGCTTGAATCCTGTGTCCACATGTTGACTTTTCATTTATCTGTCGACATCAATCAAATTCAAGTCAAAAATTAATTACCCTATGCTTTACATCAACAGGGATGTATTTTCTCTTTCTGTAAAACATTTGATGACTCATCCTGCGCTATGAGATAATAACACAACGTTACCACACAGAGTCGTTTTAGAGAGAAATTCATGTAAAACCTCTGATGCGTGTTGCCTTCAGGGACAGTTTTTCATCATCAGTCTCTGTATTTCCCTCTAAAACAACTCTGTGTGGTAACGTTGTGTTATTATCTCATAGCGTGGTGAATGTGCAGGTCACAACTTGTCCACCAGAGCGTTGTGGAGTTGTTGGATTGTGTATTTGATGAGTTTGATGAATGAAACCAAGAAATCCAATGAGCCTCCGTAGCGTAGCTCTGAGCAGCTCACGGCTCTGCTCCGCCGTTCTAAAAATAGCTTGCACCGACAATTAAAGGTAACGAACCTACTGCTGTGACTATAGGGGTTATGGTGATGGGACAGATTGCCAAAAATGTTGAACTATCCCTTTAATAAAGTGTAAATGAGCAGCCGTCGTGTCGGAGGAAATGATCTGTAGAGACTGAACCACATGCTGCTTGTGTTTCTCACTTTAGTTCAAACAAAAACAGTCGCACACCTGGGTAATCGAAAAAGAAGAGAGTACACAACTCAACAAACATCAACACACATAGGGTGAACACTTTGTGTGTGTCCTCTTCATGCTGTACACAAACCCCAGCGTCTTCTATCACCATCGATACAGTGAACAGTGTGTAAACAGCTCAGGCCGAGATGTTTACACCATCAAAGCTCCAACACAAACTCAAACGCTCTCTGTTGCTGCTGCTTTTTGTTGTTGTTGTTGTTGTTGTTTCTCTTTCCAAACACAAATTTATTTCCCTCCTGCCAATTACGTGGGGTTATCTGCAGTGCAGCGTACCGAGCGATGAGTTTAAGGACAGCGGGAGAATCCGATATCAGGAATTCTCTCTGTTCTCCGGAGGGGGAGGAACGACGAGTCGACAGGAAGAAACAAAACAAGTTTGTCCTTGTCGGCCGACATCAAAGAGACGACATCACAGGAATGAGAGATAAAGGAAGATGGAGGGAGATTCAAGAGTCAGCAGCACCGCACACACACACACACACACACACACACACACACACACACACACACACACACACACACACACACACACACACACACACACACACACACACACACAGTCTCACCATGTCGTTGTGTCTCCGGTGGTGGACGCGTCCTGAGCGTCGCTGGAGACATTTCACAGTCTGCTGAGCTCGTGTTGCCTCATCGTCATCTCCACACATCAGATTGTTTGGTTACACACACACACACACATGAACGCACACCTACATGCACACGCACACACAAACACACACCTATTTGGAGGAAGTGGAGGCTCTTGCAGATTTTAGATTCAATATTAAACAAAAAACGTTATTTGCTTTGTTCTCGTCGTTCAAACTACTTTTCATTTTTGTTTTCCCTTCATTTCTTTTCTTTACTCTTTATTTTTTTCCCTTTCTATTCCCTCCTTACTTCTCTGTTGTCTCTTTTCTAACATTTACCTTCATCACGTCATTTTCCTCTTCCCCACTTTTCTGTTCATTCTGGTTTCTTTTTTCCGTTTTCTTTTCTGTTTTCCTTCCTATTTTTTTCCCCATTTTCTTCCACTTTTTCTGTCCTTTCTGGCTCCTGGTTTCTGTTTTATTTTCTGTTTTCCTTTCTCTTTCTTCCCCTTTTTTCATCTACCTCCACTTTTTCTGTCTGTTCTGGTTTGCGTTTTCCATTATCTTCCATTTTTTCCATTTCCTCCACTTTTTCTTTCCTCTCTGGCTCCTCATCTCTGTTTTCTTTTCTGTTTTCCTTTCTCTTCTTCCAACCTTTTTTTCCATTTGCATCCACATTTTCTGTCCTGTTTTCTTTCCCACTTTGTCTTTGTTTAGTTTCTCTTCTTCTACATTTGACTGAATAAAACTACGTCTCAGAGGAGACTCTGCTCCTCTTCACTGTCAATGACAGCTTTGATTTGTGATGAAGTATTTTCACTGTCGTTCAGTCGTTCACATGATGCGACTGTTTCTTCTTCTCTTCAGTCGAACCCTGAACAGAAGCAGCTACATCTCCTCACGCCCTCCAGACTGAGTGTTGTATCACAGCACAGTCACATAACAACAACAATGAAAAGGTTAATTATTGTTATCTTCACAGCTTGTCTCCGTCTCCTGATGCTTCAGGTTGAAAGACAAAACACACTGAGGATGAATCAGCGTCTAGCGTCACCGTCTGGGCTGCTGTGGCCAAAACTTCTATTAAGGAAATGACCAAAAGTGACAGAGTCTCTGTCCTGAACGTCACTCAGGGTGAATTCCTCCATAAATAATTCATCATTCATTCACAAACAGACTTTTGGGATAATCACGTTTCTTCTCTGTCTTTGCAGCAGAGCAGCTTTCTTGAACGCGTCTTTTTCACACGTCGCTAATGTGCTTAGCGCTGTCTGGCTGCCATTAGTGGAATTATGCTCACGCAGCGGGTGTTAAACATTGTTTGGTGCTTCAGTTAATCAGCTCGGGGAAGACGCCATATGTGCACGGAGCCGGGACACAGTTCAGAGGAATCAAACCTGCTGCATTCATACAGAACCCGAGCATCGTCACTGTATTTATAATGTACTGAGAAGCGATTGATTCAGACTTCTCTAAACTAGAGAATCACATTTTCAGATATTTGTGACATAAATAAAGGGATATTCCTGCTTACGTTTAACCCATGGTCTGGACCACACTTCTCTAGTTGTGGCGACTTCAGCACAGACAACCAGATAGAAAAATACTACTGTCTCTGGATCCACGAGCCAACTGCCATCAAAAAAGCCGCTCAGACCCACAAATGATGCTCAGAACAGCACCAAACTTCATCAACAGTACAAACAGGGTCCCATCCCATAATACGAGGCATCAAACACCTGCTGGCTTTGCCTGGTTTCTGCTGAAAAGAGACGAAAACACGACTCAACCACTCTCCTCCAGCCGCTTCCTAGTTGTGGGGAAGCCCTGACGAGTCGATCGCCGAGTGCATCAGAGCTCCTCTCTGTTTCTAACAATAACTAGCGAGTGTTGACAGGAAAATAAACAGAGTTGAGTTGCTCAAACTATCACATTCAGCAAAGCTGCTGCATTATTGAAACTAAACGCCACTAGACTCCTGACTTTTCTACTGCACTCGGTGATCGACTCGTCAGGGCTTCTGCATCAGTAGGAGGCAGCTGGAGGAGAGTGGGTGAGTCGTGTTTTCGTCTCTTTTCAGCAGAAACCAGGCAAGGCTAGCAGGTGTTTGATGCCTTATATTATGGGATGGGACCCTGTTTGTACTGTTGATGAAGTTTGATGCTGTTCTGAGCATCATTTGTGGCGTTGAGCGGCTTTTTTGATGGCGGTCGGCTCGTGGCTCCATAGACAGCAGTGTTTTTCTATCTGGTTCTGTGATAAA
>CM064906.1:29438314-29465814 GCA_030347415.2 Decapterus maruadsi | reverse complement strand
GCTGAAACCTTGATGACGCTCTGCCCTCGCTGTCTGTTCCCTGTGAGCCACTCTGTGTCTGTGGAATCTGAAAATCTCTTGTCATGGCTGAACTTCTCTTCATCTTGTTTTGACTTTCTCCAACAGGTTAAAATAAAAACTCAATTAAATACAACGTATCAAATTACAGAGACGTTTGACCTTGAAAAGAGTTTAGTCATTGAGTAAAAACAGTTTCTAGACACAGAGACAGAGACTAGACGCTTCATTCATAATGAAGGAGAAAAGACTCTTCTCCCCAGACGACCTGCACTGCAAAAACTCAACGTCTTCCCAAAGAATATTTGTCTTATTTCTAGTCAAAACTAATCCCATCACCTAAAAATGAACTTGTTTTCAGATCATTTTCATTTGTTTCAAACAAATTTTCACTGAAATCAGTAGAAAAATCTGCCGCTGGAGCAGGTTTTTGTGAGATTTTTCTACTTATTTCAGTGCAAATTTGTTTGAAACAAGTGAAAATGATCTGAAAACAAGTTCATTTTTAGGTGATGAGTCTTATTTAAAGTGGAAAGAGTTTAGTTTTGACTAGAAATGAGACATTTTGACAAGAAATAAGACAAATATTCTTGGGAAGACTTTGAGTTTTTGCAGTGTCCCCGCTCTGACTCACCGTCTCCGGTCTCCATCAGCTCGGCGTTGCCGTACTTGGGCGTCTGTCTCTGGGCGGCGGTGCCGGTGCCGGGCGCTCTCTCCACCTGGATCCCATCGGTGGCGGTGGTGTTGGCGGTGTTGTTGGTGTAACCGGTGACATCTGGAGGGGCAGAGTGGTTCTCTGGGATGTGAGACAACGAGGGAGGGAGGGAAGGAAGTCCTGGTTAGTAGCGTATAACCCCGACACATCCTGCTGTTAACGCGCTGTAACCACCAGCAGTTAGACTGTGGATACATGACAGAAACCTGCAGTTCATTATGTTGTTAGTCCGTCATTAAACATGAGGTTAATTGGGATCTTTACACAAGAACAGGAATTAACAGAAGATGTAAATGTTCTGGAACAGCAGCAGCGATAAAAGCTGGAACACTGTGAGATGAACTCACGCTGCAAAAATTAGGAATATTTGTCTTATTTCTCGTCAAAATGTCATTTCTAGTCCAAACAAATCTAATTATACCTAAAAATAAGACTCATCACATAAAAAGTAGCTTGTTTCTAGACAGTTTTTACTTCTTTCAAGCAGATTTTCACTTGAAATAAGAAGAAAAATCTGATAGTGGAGTGAAAATGATCTAAAAACAAGTTAATTTTTAGCTGATGAGTCTGTTTTTAAGTGGAAAGACGTTAGTTTTGACCAAAAATCAGACATTTTAACGAGAAATAAGACAAATATTCTTGGAAAGATTTTGAGTTTTTGCAGTGCAGTTCGGTGCTGCATCAGAGGAAGCAGGAAGCAGGAAGTCATTCCCTTTCTACACACTGTCCTTTCAAAATAAAAGCATCATGTCCCAAAGATAACCAAACAAAAGAGACCAATAATCTATTGACAGGTTTGGTTTATAATCCTCTGTTGTTGAAGGACCTGACCCTAGATAGAGACAGAGGACTGGGCCACAGGTAATGTAATGTAAAGTAAGGACTCGAGGTTTAGGTTGGACAAGCTGAGCACTCTGTAATTATGGAAATGAGAGTGAGGCCTATCAAGTTGAGAGCTAATTGTTTGAAAAAAAACCCCAACAACAACAAAAAAAAACATGGATGACAAAAGATTGGAGCAGAAACAATGTTTTATGACTGAGTAAAACCCAGATTTTCCTCAAATTAAACAACAGATGCTGCTCTCTGCTGGACTGTCAGTTCAACCAGTTGTTTGAAAAAATATATGGACAACAAAAGACTGGAGCAGAAATAATGTTTTACGACCGAGTAAAACTCCGTTTGCCCTCAGATTAAATAACAGAAGCTGCTCTCTGCTGGACTGTCAGTTCAGATACAACACATCGTGAGTTATTTAGCGTGATTAGCATCTGTCGCTAAGTAACTATAAAGTAAACATTCACAGCCGCAGAATCGTTGTATGCCCACACACACACAAAAAAATACCAGTGTTCTTGAACTCATCACCACACAACTGTGACACCTGCCCGTCTATGAAGCGAAAAAAGAAAATAAACACCCAATTTTCTCCAACACCCCCCAACGTTCATTTTTAGGTCGTTTCACCCTCCGTTTTTATACGACATTGAGATTGTGTGTTTGAGTCGCTGTGGCGCGTACGCCTGGTGTTTCAAAGCTCCCATCATGCCTCAAATACTTCACATTTACCACCTTCATGAGGCTCGGCTTCTGTTCAACAACATCAAACGGTATTTACTGTTCTGCCCGAGGGATTCTTCACTTTGAGTGGTCGGAGCATGAAATGATGCAGGGAGGAGGGTGAGGAGGGGGAGGGGGGGTGAGGTGGTGAATCTAAATGAGGACGTGTGAAGGTTCAGGCCTGTGTGGCGTTTACTGTCCCTTTGTTTTCACAATTTAACCCAACTTCATCCACACGAGGGCTGTTTTTTTTTTTTTTTAATTTGGGTTGTGGAGGTTTGGACCGCCTCACTTGCTGGATATTAATATATTAATTAACGTTTCTGAAGGCTAAATGTGTGATTTCAAAAGTTGCTGTATACTGACCGTTGCACTTTTGTGAATTTTACAACATCTTCCTGTACAATATTTCACAATAAAAGCCCAATTAAGACATTAATGTTGAGTGACCACTGAAACACTATGGGAAGTGAATCAAAACCATCAAAATGTGGCTTCTTATTAAAATATGACCAATTTACCATTAAAACATATAGGGAAAAATGCCAATTAGCTTCTACAGTTTAGGCAATAATGACGCCTCCGGTCACTATTTTAATAAAATGATAAATGTCTGTAAAGGTCACTTTATGAAATTATGTGTTATCATTTAAAGTACCCCTTGTAATTACACCAAGTGCCACTAGGGGTATCCCCAACGCAACAACAATGGTGGTCGGCTAACTGACGTATGCTACCTCCACAGTGGCTCGTATCTGAGTCGGAGACAAGAATACAAAGGATTGTGTCTGTGACTTTTGTGTTTAAATGTGATCATTTGAAAATTCAGCTGTTGCTACGTTAAAACTGAGAACTGCTAAGGTGAAAAACTAGAAGAAGCTACCCAATTTGTACTGGTGTTAGCATGCTAACCAGCTAGCCTTTCCGATACCGAGTCACTGTAGTGTCCAGTCTGCCCTGTTCTGTTTTACCAGAATTAACCAACAAACCAAAACAGATCTCACTCCCATGGATCGTCTGCAGCCTTCGAGGTTTCTTCTCCGAGTCACAAATCTGATTTTAATTCCAATCGTAATTATACTGTTGTGACAGTTTTTATGGTTTAATTGCCGTTTTTATCTTTTGTGAGGCGCTCTCTAAACTTGTTCAGGAAATACGTATAAATAAAGATTATTGTTTAGTGCTAGAATTATTATTATTCCATCAATAATTAATATCTTCATCTGCTCTGTTTATTCCCAACAAACAGAATCAATACTTCACACACACACCAGCTAAAATATGTAGCCTCCATATGTGCAGTTGTGCAGTTGTGTTGCCCTCCACTCGTGTCCACCAGATGTTGAGTTGGACCACAGAGGTTTGCTCTCTCACAGCCATGAGACCTGGTTCGGTTCAGCCCAGAGCTGCTGGAGGGAGGTCGACGTCAGGACTCACAGGAACAAATAAAAAAGAGCTGCTTCTCATCGTGTTGATAAAGAAAAAAGAGTTCTTCGTCCAAACTGAGAGACGCGAGGAGCTGCCGAACCAAAACCATGTTGTCATTTTTCACTGCTGCTACTTTACGGTCGGACAAACAGAGCTGAGCTGCAACACAAACTTCCAGCAACAGAACAAAGATGAGTTTTCACTCTGATCTCTGTCTCCTTACTTAATATTTCATCATCACTCGTTCTCTCTGGGACACATGGAGACTCTATAGTGGCCTATGGACAGTTAGATACACGCCATACATTCTTTATATGTAGACGTTGATTTGCGCTATGGGAGGATGAATGTTTAATTTCCATTGATGACTTCATTTCTTCTGTTTCTCTGTTGTCTCTTCATGCTGACAGCTCTGACATCTACGACACACCTGCTGCTGTGCAAAATGCAAATAAAACAGCAACAACTTTGTCATGCTTTTTGTAGAAAAAGTTGGTTTTTCTTCTTCTCCTTCCTTTTCTTCATCGATTCGTGCCAATAAACCTGGCAGCGACGAGGTTTCGAGTAAAGATACATGGTGAGAGAATAAGACTGAGGGGAGATGATTCCCTGCACAAAGCACCGAGCCAAAGCCGGCGAGACCAAACAGAATTCTTTATCCAGACATGGACTGCATATCAATAGTGCAGCGCACAGCACAGGCATGCTAATTACTGTAGCATCCCTGTACGCTCTGTCTCTGCAACATCTGGCCTGTCTGTTTGAGCCACACTCAACTCGACGTGCACTGTCTGAAGGCCTCTGTTGTTTATCTATGTGGGAAAGAAGAGTGTGTATGTGTGTGCATGCCTCCTGTGACCTCATCAGGATGTATTTATCATGATGACTGAGGAGGATGAGGAGGAGGAAGAGGATGATGATGAATATGTCTTTTACTGCTGGGATACCAGACCAGCTGGTTCGTCTCCCACGCCGGGTCAACGAGGGGTTAAAGGTGAAGATATCGGGGTTCCTTGAGAGGGTTGAAGGGGGTCCCCAGCTTTTTCTTGAAATAGGCTATTACCACTTTTTTGTAGACTTTTTTACCTCTTTTTTTCCAGAATTTTTTTTTTTACCACTATTATTTTTTGTTTTTTTAAAATAAGTTTAACCACTTTTTCTGACTTTTTCTTTAAACCTTTTTTGAGAATTTTTTTTTGTTTTACCAGTTTCTTCTATAATTTTTTTTTTAACATTTGAGAAATTTTGAAAATCTTTTACCTTTTTTTGGGGGGAGAAAATATTTTCCTTCTTTTTTGTTTTAGAAAAACTTTTTTCTAGAACTGTTTTAAAATCTGTGCCGCCCCTTTAAGAGACAGGGGCATTCTGGACCCTAATGTTCTGTGTGTCACTTCAGACTTGCCTTAGTTCTTCTCCTCAGACAGGAAGCTTGAGTGAAGCTATTGTTTTCATTTTTACACATTCATTTTTTCCTCAGCTGTACCCTGAGAGGCATATATGTCTGTAAGTATTGGTCGTTCTTGTGTAGAGCTTAACTGTCGAAGATTTAGGAACAGTTCATTATTTGTGTGAGAAAACTTTAAAACCGAAGCGATGCTAATGTGCTAGCTCGTCAATGACGTTTTCAATGTAACGTTAGCATTGAGCTAATCGCCGCTAATCGCTAATTATTCTTTGTGATCAGTTCATTAAGAATTCAACCTGTTTACGAATATTTACGTCATGTATGATAATTGTTTATGTTAAAGAACAAGACAGACAACATGTAACATTTTATTTTGTATCTTTGTATTGCAGTTTCACAGTGTTTCTACAGTAAACATCTCAAAACGCACCTGCTGGCTCGGTGTTTATTGATGAACCCTGTTAGCTATCTGCCAAGTTAACAACAGCAACTAACAAGGGCAGAATAGTGAAAAGACATACGCTGAAAGGGGTTCCTACAGAAAAGTGGATCTTCATAGAAGCACAAAGATTCAACTGTCAACAAAGCTTCACAATGGACAAAAAAGAAGACGCGCTGGAGACAAGGTCAGTCTGTTCCAACACCTCACGCGCCAGCCAACGTTCCTCAGCCAGTGCCATTGCAACCAGGACGCGTGCGAAAGCCGAGGCTGCACGCGCACAAGCATCATTTGCACAAAAAGAAGCAGACGTGATTAAAGCTAAAGCATACATTGAAGAGCAGCAACAAAAGGCTGCAGCTGAGGCTACTAGAAAGAAAGCAGAGCTAGAAGCTAGTCTGCACGTGTTGAGGCTAGAGAGCGTAGCCGCGGCTGCGGCTGCCGAAGCTGATGTTCTGGAAGCAGCTGCCGAGGATGAGCAAGACGAGCTAGATCTTGCTAGCCTAAAAAGTGAACATGTTGAAGATAAGGACACGGAGGATCCAAGACCTGAGCCTCATCAGGACTCAAAGCCACTCGAACCCACGCCAGCACCAACGCGCCAGCTAACCATGGACAGTGGTGAGGCAGCTGAAAACAGCAAGGGGAAAGGTATAGACGAGTTAAGCGAGATCAGCAACTACGAACTCTGTGACTATGACTTACCTGTTCAGCAAACATTCAAACGGGAGGATGACGCCACTTCATATTATCCTCATCCGCAAACCTCAGCCAGAACTGGCTTCCTGAAACAAGAACGTCTGTATGATTCAAATCCATCCAAAGGCAAGTCCAGCTATCAATCACAGTCACGCTACACTAGACAAGCCAGCTATAGCAACCAACCTCCTCAACCACGCATGTATGCTCCTCCCAGAACCAATGAGCCCAGTTCTTCATCCACAACAGATCTGGCCAAGTACTTGATACGTCGTGAGATGATAAGCTCCGGACTGTTAAGGTTTGATGACCGCGCTGAGAATTACTGGGCCTGGAAGGGATCTTTCCACAGTTCTACAGCTGACTTAAACTTGACATACAGAGAGGAGCTCGACCTGCTGTGTAAATGGCTTGGGCCAAAATCATCCGAACATGCAAAGAGGATACGAGCAGTCCACATCCACGATGCAGCAGCAGGGGTGAGCATGGTATGGCAAAGGTTGGAAGATTGTTATGGATCCCCGGAAGCTATCGAAAATGCACTCCTCAAGAAGGTGGATGATTTTCCAAAACTCTCAAATAGAGAAAATCAAAGGTTGAGAGAGCTGGGAGACATTCTTATGGAGCTTGAAGCGGCCAGGTCAGATGGATTCCTACCTGGTCTAAACTACCTGGACACATCTCGTGGAATCACTCCTATTGTTCAAAAGCTGCCATACTCCCTACACGACAAGTGGGTCTCTCTTGCATCACATTACAAGGAAAAATATCAAAAATCATACCCACCTTTCGCCTTCTTCGCAAAGTTTGTTTGTGATCAAGCCAAAACGCTCAACGACCCAAGCTTCGCAGCTCTCACAGGTGGTGGGAGTATGGGGAAGTCAGAGCATCCGTTTCGACCAAATGTGAGAACATCTGTTTCTGTCAAAAAGACAGAGGTCTCAGCGAACTCAGACAGTAGCTACAACGACCACTCAGAAAAAAATATGGCTGACCCAGACAAGCAATGCCCACTCCACAACAAACCACATCCCCTTAGGAAGTGCCGTGGTTTTAGGAGCAAAACATTGGATGAGAGGAAAGCCTACCTCAAAGAGAAAAACATTTGCTATAGGTGCTGTGCATCAACCAGTCACCTAGCCAAAGACTGTGGTAAAAATGTACAGTGCAGAGAATGCCGGAGTGAGAGACACCCCACTGCACTACATCCAGGGCCGGCTCCATGGATGGCTGAGATCTCCGCAACCACGAGAGATCAAGGCGGGGAGCAAGAGGAAGGAGCCGCTGAAATTGTCACATCAAAATGCACTGACATCTGTGGGCCAACTGTCAGAGGAAGATCATGCTCCAAAATCTGTCTTGTCAGAGTTTACCCAGCTGGCCAACGAGAAAGAGCAGTCAAGGCTTATGCTGTTCTCGACGAGCAGAGCAACAAGTCCCTAGCAAGAACAGAGTTTTTCGAGCTCTTTGGGATTACAGAGGGCACAGCGGCATACACTTTGAAGACGTGCTCGGGAACCATTGAAACCATGGGTCGGAGAGCCAACAATTTCATCATGGAGTCATTCGATGGTAAGACTCAAATCTCTCTTCCCACATTAATCGAATGTGATATGCTCCCAGATGACAAGTCTGAAATCCCCACGCCGGAGATCGCCAGACACTATTCACATCTCAAGCGGGTTGTGGACAGGATTCCAGCTCTAGATCCCTCAGCAGCCATCCTCATCCTGCTCGGCCGAGACGTCCCAAGGGCACACAAGGTTCGAGAACAATGCAATGGTCCCCACAGTGCTCCTTACGCCCAGCGTCTCGACTTGGGCTGGGTGATCGTAGGAGAGGTTTGCCTTGGAAGAGCCCATAAATCGGATCGTGTCAATGTCTATCGCACTAACGTGCTGAGCAACGGACGTACATCTCTGTTTGACCCTTGTACAAACAGTCTGCACATCAAAGAAAAGCTCGAAGTGCCAGTACATCGCTTTCACCTTCCAAAGGCTAACACGCCGAAAAACCTGTTTGACGAAACAGATAGCCTCGGTGAAGGAGTCTTCCAGCAAACACCACATGACGACAAGCCTGCCATGTCTGTGGAAGACAAAGCTTTTCTGGAAATAATGGACAAGGAAGTCTTCATGGATGACTCAAACAGTTGGGTCGCGCCACTACCTTTCAGGGAACCAAGGCAGAGACTCCCCAACAATCGAGTCCAAGCAGTCAAGCGCCTTTCGACGTTGCGCCACATGCTCGCCAAAAAGCCGGACATGAAAGAACACATGGTTGCATTCATGAGGAAAATCTTCGACGCAGGTCATGCTGAACCAGCCCCACCACTCAACGTAGAGCAGGAGTGTTGGTACTTACCAATTTTTGGAGTTTATCATCCGCGCAAGCCGGGTCAGGTGCGAGCAGTGTTTGACTCCAGCGCCAAGCATGAGGGCGTCTCCCTGAACGACGTCCTGTTGAGCGGCCCTGACCTAAATAACACGCTTTTGGGAGTCCTCACTCGCTTCCGTAAGGAACTCGTGGCGGTGGCAGCGGATATAGAACAAATGTTCTATTGCTTCAAGGTTCGCCCAGACCATCGTGACTTCTTACGTTTCCTCTGGTTCGAGGACAACGACCCAACCAAGGAGGTCACGGAGTACCGCATGACCGTACACGTATTTGGAAACAGCCCTTCTCCCGCTGTCGCCATATACGGGTTGAGAAGAGCTGCCCTGCAAAGTCAGGAAGAATACGACACTGAGGCAAAACAGTTCGTTCTAAGGAACTTCTATGTTGACGACGGACTTACCTCATTCTCCTCCTCCAACGACGCCATCCGAGTCCTGAAAAACACAAAAGAAATGTTAGCCGACTCAAACATACGACTGCATGAAATAGCCTCTAATCACAATGCAGTGATGGAAGCGTTTCCACCAGACGAACGTGCTAAGGAGCTGAAAGACCTTGAGCTGGGTGTGGATCCTTTGCCCCTGCAGAGAAGTTTGGGCCTCAATTGGCAACTTCAAACTGACAGCTTTACCTTCCTTGTCTCTACAGAGGAGAAGCCATTCACCCGTAGGGGAATTCTCTCTACGGTCAACAGCATATTCGACCCGTTGGGGTTTGTGGCTCCCATAACAGTACAAGGCAAGGCCATAGTCAGAGAACTGTGCACTGAGCAATATGGATGGGACGACCCAATACCTGCAGAAAAGGAGAAACAGTGGAAGTCCTGGAAAGAATCACTCAAGGCACTTGAGCAACTGCACATACCAAGACCATACCTACCTGTTTCCTTACTCTCCACCAAGCTGAGGGAACTATGTGTCTTCTCCGACGCCTCCACGACGGCCATCTCAGCGGTGGCCTACCTCAGAGCCGTTGACGATCGAGGACAAAGTCATGTAGGATTCTGTATGGGAAAATCTAAATTAGCACCACGCCACTCCCATACTGTGCCTCGCCTGGAGCTTTGTGCAGCCGTGCTCGCAGTCGAGCTAGCCGACATGTTAGTGGACGAGCTAGACGTCAACATCCACACAGTGAAGTTTTACACTGACTCTCGAGTTGTGCTCGGATATATCTACAACGCCAACCGGAGATTCTATGTGTACGTCGCTAACAGAGTCGCGCGCATAAGGAAGTCATCACAGCCAGAACAGTGGCACTTCGTCAGCACGGAACACAATCCTGCGGACCATGGAACACGACCAGTGCCAGCCGCACTTCTTGCAGAGACAAATTGGTTTTCAGGACCTTCCTTTCTCAGGAAGGATGATGGAGCAACACCTACTCAGTCTGAGTCCTTTGAGCTGGTTGAGCCAGACGCGGATGCAGATGTGCGACCAGTGGTTGCCACGTTTGCTACCAAAGCTGCTGGAGCACTGCTTGGTTCACACAGATTCGGACACTTTTCCAGCTGGAAAATGCTGACACGTGGAATAGCCAAGCTCATTCAGAAAGTCAGATCCTGCGCTAGAGCTCCTGAGGGAGTTACGCCAAAGCCAGATGAGCTCATGCAGGCAAGAACAGTAATTGTCCAGACAGTACAACAAGAGACCTTCAAAGACGAGATCAAGAGCCTGTCCAAAGGAGAAATTGTCTCAAAACACAGTCCTCTCAGGAAGCTTGATCCCATCCTAGATTCAGATGGTGTGTTGAGGATCGGTGGCCGGATGTCATCAGCTACAATCTCTTGGGAGGAAAAACATCCTATCATCATCCCAAAAAACAGTCACATTGCTACGTTGTTGGTGCAATACTACCATGAAAAAGTTGCACATCAGGGAAGGCACATCACTGAAGGGGCCGTCAGGTCCGCCGGGCTGTGGATTCTAGGAGGGAAAAGACTGGTATCAAGCATCATGCACAAGTGTGTCACCTGCAGGAGGCTAAGGGGAAGTATGGAGAAACAAAAAATGTCCAACTTACCTGCCGATAGACTCACCGAAGCACCTCCGTTCACACAGGTTGGATTAGACGTGTTCGGACCATGGTCTGTCTGTGCTCGTCGTACCAGGGGAGGTCTTTCAGAAAGCAAGCGCTGGGCCGTCATGTTCACCTGTTTGGTTACCAGAGCGGTTCATGTGGAGGTAGTAGAGTCTCTCTCGTCATCAAGCTTCATAAATGCGCTCAGAAGATTCATCGCCATCAGAGGTCCAGCAAAGCTCTTTCGTTCGGACCGAGGGACGAACTTTGTTGGCGCATGCAAAGAACTCGGCATAACATCAGACAACGCTGAGCTTCAGTCTTACCTCAAAGACCAAGGCTGTACTTGGGACTTTAATCTTCCACACTCTTCTCACATGGGGGGAGTGTGGGAAAGAATGATTGGGGTTGCTCGGCGCATTTTAGATGGCATGCTGCTCAAGGTGCATTCCCCCAGTCTGACGCACGAAGTTCTTGTCACACTGATGGCGGAAGTCGTCGCCATAATGAATGCACGGCCGATAGTTCCTGTGTCGTCAGATCCCGACATGCCAACCGTACTCACTCCTGCGATGCTTTTAACGCAAAAGGTCGATTCTGTGACAGCGCCTACAGGAGACCTCGACCTTAAGGATCTCTACCGGAGTCAATGGAAACAAGTCCAGGGACTCGCAGATTCATTCTGGAAACGATGGCGCCAAGAGTACCTGGCAACACTCCAGCCAAGGAGGAAATGGCAAGCAGACCAACCTAACTTGCAAGTTGGAGATATCGTGCTCCTAAAGGACAGCCAGGCCAAACGTAATGAATGGCCTACAGGACTTGTGGTAAACACCTTTCCCGGTCAAGACGACAGGGTCCGTAAGGTGGAAGTGAGAGTTGTTAAAGGTGACTCCCCAAGGGTGTATTCAAGGCCGACCTCTGAAGTAGTGTTGTTACTTAAAGGGTCATAGTGGTATAGCATGGCATACCAGACGGGGAGTGTGCCGCCCCTTTAAGAGACAGGGGCATTCTGGACCCTAATGTTCTGTGTGTCACTTCAGACTTGCCTTAGTTCTTCTCCTCAGACAGGAAGCTTGAGTGAAGCTATTGTTTTCATTTTTACACATTCATTTTTTCCTCAGCTGTACCCTGAGAGGCATATATGTCTGTAAGTATTGGTCGTTCTTGTGTAGAGCTTAACTGTCGAAGATTTAGGAACAGTTCATTATTTGTGTGAGAAAACTTTAAAACCGAAGCGATGCTAATGTGCTAGCTCGTCAATGACGTTTTCAATGTAACGTTAGCATTGAGCTAATCGCCGCTAATCGCTAATTATTCTTTGTGATCAGTTCATTAAGAATTCAACCTGTTTACGAATATTTACGTCATGTATGATAATTGTTTATGTTAAAGAACAAGACAGACAACATGTAACATTTTATTTTGTATCTTTGTATTGCAGTTTCACAGTGTTTCTACAGTAAACATCTCAAAACGCACCTGCTGGCTCCGTGTTTATTGATGAACCCTGTTAGCTATCTGCCAAGTTAACAACAGCAACTAACAAGGGCAGAATAAATCTTTTTTTTTTTTTTTGAAAACATTTTTTTATCACTTTTTTCTAAAAAAGTGTTTTTTCCAGAAATTTCTCTACAATATTTCCACAAATTCATGCCATTGGCCCTAATTTGAACAAATAGCTACATTGACTAAATAAATAACGTTCTTCAGTCTCAGCCATGGAGACGAGAGCTGGGACACCGGGTCGGAGGCTTTGATCTTACAAGGTTGGTTTTCAGCCAAGAGACTCCATCCCTCCATCTCTCCTCTCTGCTCCATCCTTCCACCAGTCGAAGCAGAACCGGTTCCAGAACCGGTACCAGAACCAGTTCAGAACCGGAACCGGACTGGTACCAGAATCGGTACCAGTACCAGAACCGATTCCAGAACCAGTACCAGAACCAGTACCAGAACCGGTACCAGAACCAGTACCAGAACCGGTACCAGAATCGGTACCAGAACCAGTACCAGAACCAGTACCAGAACCAGTACCAGAACCAGTACCAGTACCGGTACCAGAACCGGACCGGTACCAGAACCGGTACCAGAACTGGTACCAGTACTATAACCGGT
Organism: Decapterus maruadsi; assembly: GCA_030347415.2. Lineage (NCBI taxonomy): Eukaryota > Metazoa > Chordata > Actinopteri > Carangiformes > Carangidae > Decapterus > Decapterus maruadsi. Next base: position 29,453,019 of record CM064906.1, on the reverse strand, counting down.
ACCAGTACCAGAACCGGTACCAGAACCAGTTCAGAACCAGAACCGGACCAGTACCAGAATCAGTACCAGTACCACAACCGATTCCAGAACCGGACCGGTACCAGAACCAGTACCGGTGCCAGAACCGATACCAGTACCAGAACCGGTATCAGAACCGGTACCAGTACCAGAACCGGACCGGTACCAGAACCGGACCGGTACCAGAACCAGATCGGTACCAGAACCGATACCAGTACCAGAACCGGTACCAGAACCAGAACAAGTACCATAACCGGTACCAGAACCAGTACCGGTACCATAACCAGTACCAGAACCGGAGCGGTACCAGAACCAGTACCAGTACCAGAACAAGTACCATAATTGGTACCATAACCAGTACCAGAACCAGAATTTAATCACATAATTGATATGATAAAAACTGCACAACACACAATTTTCCTTGAAGCCTCTACAAAGAACTTGTAACTGGATCAAAAGTCTGTAGTTTCTGCTGATGTCTCTGTGTGGCTGCAACAGCAAATAAGGCCATCGGTGGGAGGAGAAGTTATTTCTAAATAGAGGTCCAACTATCTGGTGTGGAGATACAGGTATTGAACCTCTGTGAGGGCGTTCACAAGGCCGATGATGTCACTGGATCCCTTTGTGCTCCATGTGCCAGCAACAGTTGTTGGTGGAAAGTTGGGTTTCGACTTCGTTAGTGCCCTCATCGTTGCAACACAATAGGGCACTAAGAGGTTAAATACCTGTATCTCCACACCAGATAGTTGGACCAGTCTCAGCTGGTCAGGTGTGAACATGAACTGATGAAGCAGTGGAGGAATTTACATGCACAACAATTATCAATCATTATCAGTACCAGAATCAATACCAGAACCGGTATCAAACCCCTTACCAGAAGTAACACCCAAACTGGTACCAATCCAGTACCATTACCAAAGTGGATACCAGAACCAGCACTAGCAGCAGAACCAGCACAAGAACCAACACCAGTACCAGTACCAGTTTCAGTCCCAGGACCAGGACCAGGACCAGGACCAGGACCAGTTTTGGCCTTGACTCATTCTGACAGCTGCTTATCACAAGGCAACACGAGCAGTCAGACGTCAGTCAGCGCCGACGATGGAGGGTGACGTTCACCAGCGCTGTGTGAGGAGTTTCACCTGTCAATCTGAGTTAACCGCCAGGCTGAATACAGACCAGACAAAACACTGGATAACATCGTTACAGCTGTGAAGGTTTGAACCGGAGCCGTCAGAAAACTCTCAGGAGTCGGTTCTGAAACTGTCCGAAACTCAATTTTTATTTAAAATCCTTCAACCTTAAACGACCGGAGCATCACGACCTTCTGGAAACGATCCAGCGATGCTGAATCACTCACTGCGTCTCCGGTCTTTTTTTCCATCTGAGGTATTTCATTCATACTTTTTAATGTCGGCTTCAAGCTGTGAGTCAGGAAATGAGCCCAGAGCTCAGTGAAATAACACTGGCTGCTGTCACACTGTCCCAGCAGTTGTTCCATTATTCACCATCTGTGGAGCGGCTCCATCCAGGATGACATCACCGCTACAGTCTGAGCCTCGACGGACGCTTCAATAGAAACTCAGCTGCTTCCTGCCCAGGTATCTGATGAGCTGCTGTCTCTTGTTTTGATTGGGAGACAGAGGTCGAACAGAGGGAAACTGATTAAAAACACTGTTCCTGGAGGGTCTGGTGCTGCACTTTACACTATAAGGACACCGAGTCAGAGATGTTGTATTTCTACATGAAGAGTCTTGAATAAATTGAGAAAACAACAGTGTTTTTGATCTGACTTCAACAGTTAATTATGTTTTCATGAAAGTAACGGTCCTCCTCAGTGAAGCTGGACATGAACCGTACAAATTAGACACGTTTCCACTGCAGGAGTTCTTGGTACAAATAGAGGTCATGTGGTGTTGTTTGTCCGGCAGTATAAACGCTTTCTAATAATAATGGGATTTAAATGCTCTTTCAATTGTCGCAAAATCGCATAATCACTCAATCATGTATTTATCATACATTTTACTACTACTGCTGCTATCATACATCTTTTACTGACTTATTCTTTCTTTTTTTTGGCTGTGTAGACGCTTTTTTAAAGGTCTAGTACGTAGGAATTCCCCCCATCTAGCGGTGCGGTTGCATATCTGAACGTATTCTTGATGCTGCATTCACGTGAAATCAGGCAGATGTCAGACGCTGCATGTAACAGGATAAACAAGCCTCTATGTAAACAAGTGGCCAAAACAATACAGACGTGACAATATGTTGTCGTGGTGATGTGGTATTGTTTACCTGACCCACGTTTTACCGTCTTTCTCTGGTGGAGTAAAATGAGGTTGGTTTGCCGACGGCCGTCTGTCTGACTGCACCTGAATGCAACATCAGAGCCTCCGTCCTTCCTCACACTACACAGTGGTGACAGTTTTAACAGAGCCGACAGCTCCGCTCAGTTTCCGTGGTTACCTACGGTCACGATGCAACATGGCCGCCTCGGTTCGGTGCGTCGTCCACTTACGTATCTGTAACGACTTGTAACGACTCATTCTAAGGTACGAGAAAGCTTTCATTTGTAGCAGGTGTGATTCCACTTCAGTGAAATACGTATTTATGAAAGACATGTTTGATTTTTGCTCATAAAAAGCCAAATAAGTTACAGACTGGGACTTTAATAATGCTGGGTTAAATTTGATTTCGGGGCTTTCTCTTGGCGTCACATCCCGTTTTTTGTATGTCCAATCAGCAAAATGTCCTGGTTTTTTTTTTTTCTTTTCGTGTTTTTTTTTTCTTTTTCGTGATTTTTTTCTTCTTTTTGTGTTTTTATTTCTTTTCCGTGGTTTTTTTTTTTCTTTTCGTGGTTTTTTTTTCTTTTTCTTTTTCGTGTTTTTTTTTCTTTTTGTGTTTTTTTCTCTTCTTTTTCGTGGTTTTTTTTTCTTTTTGTGTTTTTTTTTCTTTTTGTGTTTTTTTTTTTCTTTTACGTGTTTTTTTTTTTACCACTTCCGGTTGCGCTGCACGGCGGCGACACGGACACAGTGCTGCTGCTGCATTGTTTGTCTGTTTGTTTTTATCTTTTATCTTCATGTAATGCAGCCACTTGCGGCACATGTATGTCCAAGACAAATTTCCCTGCTGGGACAATAAAGTTCTATTGATATTGATTGATTGAGATCGTCCTTGGGGGGAAGTTCCTGCAGTGGAGACGCCAATATTGTGGCTCAACCTTTACCTAATAATCTTTGCATTGCCTTGTTGTTTAAAGAGCCTCCTCCTCCTTTTAATTCAGACTTGACTTCATCAACCTTCAGTGGAGACACTTGAGTTTTTCCCCTGGATGACCTGCAGGAGGCGGAGCCGCCGTCTGGGCCCGGCAGACAGCAGCGTTAATGACATCGAAGACAGAGCGGTGATAATGGATTCAAGGTGTATTTTATTCTGGCATTGATGAATGTCTGATTAAAAGGTCTGGTCTTTAGGTGAGCGCTCATTGTTCCCTGTGTTTTTTGCACTCGAGCTGCTGATTTTTCACGCACGGAGCTGAGCCGAACCTTCAGGAGCCGCCGGTCGCCGCCTCTTCAAATATACAACAAATATCACTTGATGAGTCTTTTGTTATTCGAGTTTTCTTAATGTCTGCCTCATAATGAGGACGTTGCTGCAGATAAAAAGCAGCAGTTAAAAGTCTTTGATACAATGTTTGAGATTCCAGGCAGCAGATTGTAAAAAAATGCTGCATAAAACAAGAGGCTGACACACAAAAAAAAAAAAACTAGAAAGGAAAGGAGGAAGCAGGCACACAGCCGACATTCCTCCACCATCTGCTTTCTGGCTTAGATGAAAAGCCTTTTTGAAAGCAGATTGACTCTGGCTGAGCAAACAACTAAAAAACATGCTGCATAATTAGCCAAATCAATACACAACGCCAAAACACGAGTAACCTTGACTACAGGGACGAGCGCTTTGAAAAGAATTGTTGATTCTCTCCGTCAACAACTCGCAGTTCTGGAGAAGAAGCCGCTCTCATGCATCTACAGCGACGCTCGATGCCACTCCAAGCGACGTGAGCATCAGTCGTATCCAAACGTTCATCTGAGCACAAACTTAGCCAGCAGGGAACAAACGACTCTAACGGCAGCAGCAGGCGGACGGACGGCGGAGGAGTCGCCCTCGCTCTGAGGGACGGCAGGAAGACGACGATGACAACGCTCCTCCGACCTCAGACTTACCGGAGAGACGAGGCCCAGACTTTCCATTATGTACCACAACAGCCGTCCTCCTCCTGCTCCTGGAGGAGAGCTGGGTTAAAAGGCCTGCATGTGAGGGACAAGTGGGGGGGGGGGGGGGAGGAGGAGGAGGAGGAGGAGGAGGAGGAGGAGGAGGAGCAGGTCTTCAACAGAGGAGTCAAGTCGTAGGTCAGTCTGGACTTTTTCCTACAACCCACTCATCACAGCTACGTCTTTACCTCCAGGACTGAAACATGTGTCTTAATAAGATCAGACACCTGCTGTTAATAAACCCTTTAAAGGGATAGTTCAACATTTTGGCAAATTGGTCAATTGCCATAACCCCTATAGTCATAGCAGTAGGTTCGTTAGTTTTAATTGTCGGTGCAAGCTATTTTTAGAACGGCGGAGCAGAGCCGTGAGCTGCTCAGAGCTACACTACGGAGGCTCATGAGATTTCCTGGTTTCCCTCATCAAACTCATCAAATACACAATCCAACAACTCCACAACGCTCTGGTGGACAAGTTGTGACCTGCACATTCACCACGCTATGAGATAATAACACAACGTTACCACACAGAGTTGTTTTAGAGGGAAATACAGAGACTGTTGATGAAAAACTGTCCCTGAAGGCAACGTGCATCAGAGGTTTTGCAGGAACTTCCCTCTAAAACAACTCTGTGTGGTAACGTTGTGTTATTATCTCATAGCGTGGTGAATGCGCAGGTCACAACTTGTCCACCAGAGCGTTGTGGAGTTGTTGGATTGTGTATTTGATGAGTTTGATGAGGGAAACCAAGAAATCCCATGAGCCTCCGTAGCGTAGCTCTGAGCAGCTCACGGCTCTGCTCCACCGTTCTAAAAATAGCTTGCACCGACAATTAAAGGTAACAAACCTACTGCTATGACTATAGGGATTATGACAATGGGCCAATTTGCAAAAATGTTGAACTATCCCTTTAACAGCCTGTATATTAAAGGGTTACCGTACAGTGCTGTTACTGTTACAGTTGTGCCGGTGCTGAAACACAGTCAGGGACAGGTGGGGGGACGGGATGTGTCGACTCCGGCGGAGGGAGACGGCAGCAGCATCTCGATATAGTCAGACTCAGGAGGCTTCATGTACAATCGGTTTTTGTTCTCATGATGTGGAGAATTGTGTTTATTCCAGCGATGCGAGCTCGAGTGAAACAACATTTCAACTTTCATCCAAACAGCCTCACACGCCTCTGAAGGCCTCTCAATAATCTCAGAGCAGCAGCAGCAGCAGCAGCAGCAGCAGCACAAACAGACACTTAGCACTGTTATCTGTTAGAGGAAAAAACAAAACACACAGTGTGAAGCTGAACTGAACCACGAGTCGACCGTAACAACCAGATCATCTGCACAGATCCTGCAACCTGGAGGAGAGAGTGCAGGGATGAAAGGACCGACAGCAAATTGGAGGAGATACGCAAGGAACAAAAAAAGAAAAAAGTTATCAGCACACGCAGGCAGAGCGAACAGGTCTGATAAGAGCCCAGTGAAAAACGATCTCCCTTAACTATTTACATGCACACGCTCTGAAAACACTGGAGACCTGGACCGAAGTGGCCTCGAACAACGAGCTGCAACCCACACAGACATTAACTCATTAAAGTAAACAAAACAAAGAGCAAAGGACCAAACGTCCAGATGCTACACACTGGACCTGGATCAGTTTTCATTCATGTGTTTTTATGATCAAACATGGAAGTAATGAGTCAAATATATATATAAAAAACACATAACTTGACTTAATTTAACATAATATTGGACTGAAGAGACACAAACATCAGCTCTGGTTTCTGGTTATCATTAAGGTGTCAGTGGTGTTTTATTTTGAAAGTCTTGATCTTCAGGAAGAGATGGTGCTCTCTTCTGATTGGCTGACTTTTATTCTGAGTGATCCAATTGAAAAAAATTGGGCAAATTTCAGAATAAAACACTCAGATGAACCAAAATAATCCAAAATGTTTGTTGGATGGTGTTGTCCTGGTGGTGGTGAGGGGGCGGGGTTTTGTTGTGACATCACAAAGTGACAGGAAGTCCTGACGGCTGGTTTTAAGGCTCAGTTTCTACACTACATGCTACAATTGGAAATCCACCTTTAAACTACTAAATACATACATCTACCTTTATTTTGAAGGAGCTTTAACACAAACATCTACCTTTATTTTGAAGGAGCTTTAACACAAACATCTACCTTTATACCGTATGTAGTATTTAATTTTTCTTTTTTCTAAATCATCATTAACAGGGACAGATGTGTCGCCTGTAAACATCATCACACCCTTGAACGGTCCTGATGATGAGAAACGAGAACAACGACTCTGATTAAACACGTGTCTGGAAACGAACGACACAAAGAAACAAATGAAGAGAGAAGCAGAGAAACTGCAGGAGGTCGTTTACGACTGATTTCAACAACAACAAACAACACAGTGAGTGACGTCACAGAGACACGAGGATACGACCTCCACCTGAACACACACAGACTGAGCACAAGGCCCACCCACCTATTACCACACACACACACACACACACACACACACACACACACACACACACTGAGCCAAACACCGTTTTATTAGAGAGCTTCACCTACAGCTCAGAATCAACTCAAGGACAGTTGTTTTATTTAAAGAGCAGAGCTTTGAAGTTCAGCTGCAGTTTGTTGTTGTTGTTGTTGCCCCACAGGGAGTCAACAACCTCAGCAGGCTCCTTAGTAATTAATTAATTATTTATCACACTGATTATTATTCAAATCTTAAAGGAATAGTTCACCAAAAACATATAATCTAGTCATTCTTGACTCCCCCTCATGCTGATGAATACTCCAGAGTAGTGTTTTATTCCTCAAAGGTCATCTGGAGACCTGGGAAGGGGGGGTCGTAGTCCAACCAAAACTTTATATGAGAGTCAATAGCGCTGGACACAAAAACGTCCATAAAACTACACAAAAACCATTTAATATTCCTGCTCGTCCACTGCAATCCAAGTGTCCTGAAGGGAGACAGTCCAGAGTTTACTGGGAACTACATCATTTAGGACATTAAAACAGCCTTTTTTTAAAGGAGTCATCACCCGGAAATCGCAATTTCTCTTGTTAAAACATGCATATTGGTGTTTGACCTCAGTTGAAACTTGCCTGAAAAGCTGGAGTTTGAAAGCGGCGCCGTTTTTTCGCTTCGGCTCTTTTTCCGAACAGGAATAGCACACAATGGTGTGCCTTCCTAAAGCACGAGAATTTGATTCTGCTCCGACGGTGACCTCACCGGCGGAGGCTACTGCCTCTTTCACCACCCAACCCGGCCCGTCCGCTACCTGAAATCGCCGAAGCGGTACCAGGGGGCTGTTTATGTTTTGGAGTCTGCATGCAGGCAAGCCCCCCCCCGACTCTGTCCTTCCTGCGGCGAATCGACGCGCGCCTCATACAATGCACATCCGGACCAGTCAAAACCTCGCGCGTAATCTCGCGTGATAAAGTCGCGGTAGGAAAAAGGGTCAGAACAAGCTCAATGTTTGATTAATTTTTATTTTTTTTCTAATAAGTTTTACGAATTGATCCAAAGCGATCCAAGGGGGGCTGGATACGTAAAAAATCTGGTTATGACTCCTTTAAAATTTTGCCTGGGGCGTGTGATCGTCAGAGCGCAATCCAGGACTGTTTAGGCTGTAAAAATGTCCTGAATGATGTAGTTTCCAGTAAACTCTGGACTGTCTCCCTTCAGGACACTTGGATTGCTGTGGACGAGCAGTGTGGAGGAATATTAAATGGTTTTTGTGTAGTTTTATGGACGTTTTTGTGTCAGACTGGATTGTGTATTTGATGAGTTTGATGAGGGAAAGCTCTGAGCAGCTCACAGCTCTGCTCTGCCGCTCGAAAAATAGCTTGCACCGACAATTAAAGGTAACGAACCTACTGCTATGGCTATAGGGGTTATGGTGATGGGCCAATTTGCCAAAATGTTGAACTATCCCTTTAATTAATACACTAATTAAAGGGGCTTAAATGACCTGTGTCTGCGTTTGTGTTCAACTCTCTGGATTTCAACGAGTGAGGAACCGACAGATGAACAGAGACAGAGGTGAATGAATGAATGAATGAATGAACAGAGCGTGTCGTTCTGTGCCGCGGCTCCACTCACCTGTCTTGTGGTGGTGGTGGTGGTGGTGGTGACGGAGGTGGTGGTGGTGGTGGTGGTGGTGGGCGGAGATGTGGACGTGCTGCGCCAGGACGTCGGCCAGCCTGCCGCCGGCCGCCGCCCCGCTGCCGCCGCTGCGCGTGGAGGAGGAGGAGGACGAGGCGGTGGAGGAGGTGGTGGTGGTGGTGGAGGAGGTGCCGTGGATGGCGCGGCTGATCCAGTGCTCCATGCTGATGCTCCCCTCCCGGCTGGACGAGGTTCCTCCTCCTCCTCCTCCTCCTCCTCCTCCTCCGCCGTCCTCCTCCTCCCCGTCGCCTCCGTCGCCCTCATCGCCGCCGCCGTCGCCCTGACCCTCGCCCTCCGAGCCCGAGGACGTGTCTGAGGACAGAAGAGGAGCTTTAACACAAACATCTACTTTTATTTTGAAGGAGCTCTAATACAAACATCTACCTTTATTTTGAAGGAGCTTTAACACAAACATCTACCTTTATTTTGAAGGAGCTTTAACACAAACATCTACCTTTATTTTGAAGGAGCTTTAACACAAACATCTACCTTTATTTTGAAGGAGCTTTAACACAAACATCTACCTTTATTTTGAAGGAGCTTTAATACAAACATCTACCTTTATTTTGAAGGAGCTTTAACACAAACATCTACCTTTATTTTGAAGGAGCTTTAACACAAACATCTACCTTTATTCTGAAGGAGCTTTAACACAAACATCTACCTTTATTTTGAAGGAGCTTTAATACAAACATCTACCTTTATTTTGAAGGAGCTTTAATACAAACATCTACCTTTATTTTGAAGGAGCTTTAACACAAACATCTACCTTTATTTTGAAGGAGCTTTAACACAAACATCTACCTTTATTTTGAAGGAGCTTTAACACAAACATCTACTTTTATTTTGAAGGAGCTCTAATACAAACATCTACCTTTATTTTGAAGGAGCTTTAACACAAACATCTACCTTTATTTTGAAGGAGCTTTAACACAAACATCTACCTTTATTTTGAAGGAGCTTTAACACAAACATCTACCTTTATTTTGAAGGAGCTTTAACACAAACATCTACCTTTATTTTGAAGGAGCTTTAACACAAACATCTACCTTTATTTTGAAGGAGCTTTAATACAAACATCTACCTTTATTTTGAAGGAGCTTTAACACAAACATCTACCTTTATTTTGAAGGAGCTTTAACACAAACATCTACCTTTATTTTGAAGGAGCTTTAATACAAACATCTACCTTTATTTTGAAGGAGCTTTAACACAAACATCTACCTTTATTTTGAAGGAGCTTTAACACAAACATCTACCTTTATTTTGAAGGAGCTTTAACACAAACATCTACCTTTATTTTGAAGGAGCTCTAATACAAACATCTACCTTTATTTTGAAGGAGCTTTAACACAAACATCTACCTTTATTTTGAAGGAGCTTTAACACAAACATCTACCTTTATTTTGAAGGAGCTTTAACACAAACATCTACCTTTATTCTGAAGGAGCTTTAACACAAACATCTACCTTTATTTTGAAGGAGCTTTAACACAAACATCTACCTTTATTTTGAAGGAGCTTTAACACAAACATCTACCTTTATTTTGAAGGAGCTTTAACACAAACATCTACCTTTATTTTGAAGGAGCTCTAATACAAACATCTACCTTTATTTTGAAGGAGCTTTAACACAAACATCTACCTTTATTTTGAAGGAGCTTTAACACAAACATCTACCTTTATTTTGAAGGAGCTTTAACACAAACATCTACCTTTATTCTGAAGGAGCTTTAACACAAACATCTACCTTTATTTTGAAGGAGCTTTAACACAAACATCTACCTTTATTTTGAAGGAGCTTTAACACAAACATCTACCTTTATTTTGAAGGAGCTCTAATACAAACATCTACCTTTATTTTGAAGGAGCTTTAACACAAACATCTACCTTTATTTTGAAGGAGCTTTAACACAAACATCTACCTTTATTTTGAAGGAGCTTTAACACAAACATCTACCTTTATTCTGAAGGAGCTTTAACACAAACATCTACCTTTATTTTGAAGGAGCTTTAATACAAACATCTACCTTTATTCTGAAGGAGCTTCAGAGGCAGACGTGTGATTAAATTTTCAGTAAATTTCCAGAAACTTTCCATGGGAAATATATAGGACATAAATAAATACTATATTTAAGTTCCCTGTTAAAGGGCCAACCTTCAATTTCGTAAATTTTGGATTTATTCCCATTTATTCCCGTTCATTCCCATATATTCACATTTATTCCCATGGAAAGTTTCCAACTTTGAAAATTACTGGAATTTTGCAACCCTATTGATCCTACAGTACATGTGTGTGTCCGTGTTGTGTGTTGTGTGTGTGTTGTCTGCAGCCTGGAAAGGTTTCAGATCCCATCTGTTTACAGTCGCCACAGGGGAGGAGTGGAGTAAAGTTTGTTCTGTGTGTGTGTGTGTGTGTGTGTGTGTGTGTGTGTGTGTGTGTGTGTGTGTGTGTGTGTGTGTGTGTGTGTGTGTGTGTGTGTGTGTGTGTGTGTGTGTGTGTGTGTGTGTGTGTGTGTGTGTGTGTGTGCATGGTTGTGTGTGCGTTTGAATTTGTGAGAACATATTTTGCATGCGATTTCCATAAAGCCCATGGCGTTATGAGACGGATAGTGATATGAATAACAACAGGAGCTGACCCAGTTCTCACACACACACACACACACACGCACACACACACAGGTGCTGTTTTGTGTGTGTGTGTGTGTGTGTTTTGCCTTTCTGGACCTCGAGAGGATGAGGAACACAGTCTCTAGTGAAGCTCCAGGCCGTACACATAGTGTGTAGTGTGGGATTATGGGAGTTGCAGTCTTCATTAGGTGTGAACAGCCAGTGCACAGTTTGTATTCAAGTTCAGATTCAGGCTTTTAAAATAAAACTCTGGATTTGTTATTTGTATTCGGGAAGAAACAGGAAGTGGGCGCAGTAGAGACTCCTGCCGGGCTAGCTAGCGGGCTAACGTCTGCTTTAGCGCTCGGCTAGCTAGAATGGGAACAAACAAAAAAAATTCACCCCCCCACCGTGTTCACGGAGGTGGAAACTATCGGTAGAGACCAAAAAAATAAAATGTACCAGGCTGTAAATATGTTTTTTTAAGATGTAAAGTTGGCTATTTTAACATGGGGGTCAATGGAGAGCTGCTCCATCCTGCAGCCAGCCCCCAGAGGCCGGACGGGGTACTGCAGCTTTTTCAACGCGGAAGTGGCTCCGCCTGTTCCTGTTTAAGATCCAGACGTCTGATATCTGAGACTCATCATCTGGTTAAAACAGGTCTGCTGTCTTAAAAATGAGTTCAACTGAATAATGAGTTCATTTTAACATGTTTGTTTCATTTGTTTGCAGATTTAAATTTCGGGAATTTGGGAAAATGCAAATACACATGTTAACTTTGTGGACATTTCCCTGCAGAAACGTCACATTATGACAAATATATGTGCAGGTTAAATGATCTAACATGTTGTTTCAGCCGGGAAACAAACAGAGATCTGGACCGTCACAGACTCTGTGGCTCTTTTACAACTTTAACAACACAACAAACTTCATCTATTAATGAAGATACTGCATATCATTCCCTGTTTGGTCACTGTTGGATTACAGGTGACATTTCCCCTTCGCTCACACATTACAGCTGACATTTGCTGCTTTAAAATACCCCGGGACTCCACGTGTGAACTCCCATGGTGCTTTGCTGACATGCTTGATTGGCAAATCTGTGTCTGGTTATCAGCAGGGACCTCCACCTCCTCCTCCTCCTCCTCCTCCCTCCACGGGGAGTTTCCACAGACAACACAAACATGTTGATGAAAATGATAAGAACAATAACACGACGCTGCCGAGCAAACACGGGAAAATTATTTACTGATGTGTCGAAAAAACTGAGAAAAGAAAAACGTGAGACGACTCATCATCGTCTCTGCATGACACGGCAACACGCGACTCTGCTGTCCCTGAATGAACCTCCTCGTCTGTGTGTGTCTCTGTGTGTGTGTGTGTTCGTCTGTGTGTGTGTGTGTGTTAGCGCTCCCTCAGGACATGTGCTTTTCTAAATCTGCATGAAGGATTGTGTGTATTTCTGTGCGTCCTCTCAGCTTGTTTACCTTGTTTTGCCTTGAGTGAAATGAAAACGACTCAGAAGTCATGTGGATGTTCTGCATGTGAGTGTGTGCGTGCGTGCATGTGTGTGTGTGTCACTGAGCGTGCATGTGTGTTTGAAGCAGGAAAATGTGTTTCAGCTTTTCTGAGTGATTTATGTGTGTGTGTGTTAACTGTTGCATCTGTGTGTGTTAATATAGTATATATAGAACATTATGCACTATATATATTTAATTACAATCTGAATCTGGTTTATTGCCAAGTATATTTTCAACATATGAGGAGTTTTATTGTTTGGGTGCACGACAATAAACCTGATCAGAGAGAAAAATGTATCAAAATATGCATATTAATATAAGATAAGATAAGATTTTTACCTATAAAATGAATTATTTACAATCATAAAGTGCAGAAAGTTAGTTAGTTAACTGTCATTAGATGTATAATAGCTATTAAAAGAGGCAGCGACCATTTATTTATTAGTTTATGTCCAAATGTCCAATTAAAACCAATGTTAACACTGAGTTTAATACAACAGGACTTAACATAAACTATAAATAATATAATATATAACACATATAATGGTGTGTGATAAAACTGCATAGTTTTATTCACTTTCTGAGGCTCAGAGAAATCTTTCTGTTCTCGCGTCTCTGATGCCATAAAAAAAAAGGAAGTTCATTAAGTATTTAGCTGAGATTAAAGAGCAGCAGACACAACCCACTTCTCATTTCATGTCCACAGTCTCACAGCTGGAAAAAAGAAACTTCCACCACATGCCATGAGTGAGCTGTGTTATCAGTGTCTGAGGCTTTGTTTCCCTGAACGACACTGAAAAAATAAGAATAAAATAAAAACATAATCTGCTTAAAACAGAAGAGCAGCTAATTCAGTCTGCAGGTCGGACCGATGGGAGCGTCCTGTCAGTGGACGTCATCATCATCCACATCAGTCACCAGCTCCATGGCAACCTGTCACACTCCCTTTCCTCTCTTTTATGGTTAAACGTCTTTTAAATATTTGACATCCATTAAAATTTAAAGTGAAAATGCTCAGCGACTGAGTGAGTGACTGACTGACTGTTGCTGTGATGTGACAGCTACATGTCTTCTTCCCTGAGGACGCACACTCACGTGTCAGAGCAACTTACAGCTGCTAAGATAAAATCAACAAGTGTGTGAACCTCAGAACAAAGATGACAAACGGTTAAATACTGTCACCGACATCCATGAATCCTGAACACTAACCCTGCCGACAGCAGCCGATCAAATCACGAGCTCATCCAACACTTTCCTCCTGTAGAGCCGTGGCCGCCGTATGCTAGCTAGCACCAAACATCTGTAGCTACTCTCTGTACGTCTCTGTTGTCTGTATTTTGTCATTAACATGTTAATAAAGTTTGTTGAAGTAAAATAAGAATAAAAAATGTTAATAATAATAAGGATAAACAAATATAGGACTAGCCCTATATGCTTACAGCGCGGAGCCGCCTCAACGTTCGATAGCTAGCATGCTAGTGGGCTAATATCAACGGCGCGCAATGACTCTTGGGATACGTAAGGCCACAAAAGGATCTGTGCGGCCTGTCTTCATAGAACTGGCAAAGGAAGGCCAGATTTGTGTTGCGACGCTGTGACGTAATCAGCCTTCAAACGCCGCCTCTGAAGGAAGCAGCCGCTGAACTGGGACACCGCTATTCAGAATTAGCATCTAGAATTAGCATTGACCAACATTCGGCATTGTACTGAAACAAACAAACAAACAAACAAACCTACTGAAACAGTTCAATACTAAACACCAAACCTGCCGACAGCAGCCAATCAAAACATGAGCTCATCCAACACTTTCCTCTAGGGGCGTGGCCACTGTATGCTATGCTAACTAGCGCCATAGCATGCTACACATGCTAATGTCTTGATGCTCTCCTGGCTTCACTCGCTAATTGAACATCAAGAATTAACACTAAACAACATTTGGCATCACACTGGAAAACAACTGTGTGTCACAAAACAGTGAGTGTGTGTTTGAGTGTGTAGTTTGTGTAGTTCGGTCTACACACCTGGTGGCGTGTAGGCGTCCATGGAGGTCTGGACCACCAGCGACCGCCGCTTCGAAGGCATGGGCACGGCCATCTTCCTCTCTT